>JAUMJM010000310.1:0-40068 GCA_033558235.1 Neomorphus geoffroyi
GCCACCACCGGCAGCACCAGCATCCTCTTGGTGTCACAGGTGTCCTCACAGTGTGACCAGCATCCTTGTGTCACTGGTGTCTTCAAGGTGTCACCAGCATCCTCTTGGTATCACCAGTGTCCTCGTGGTGTGTCACCGGGCAGCACGGCCAGCACACTAGTCACCACCAGCAGTGTCACACGAAGGTGTGGTTGTGGTGGCACTGTCACCAAGCTGTGGCTCCGGCCATCCCACGCTGTCCCCAAACTCCTCCACGCCGAGGGTGGCAACGTCATCGGTGGAGCCATGGCACCAAACGGTGGCTCTGGCACAGAGACTCTCCCTTGGGCCCCCCGCTCGGTGACACTGTCGCGGTGGCCTTGTGGCTGTTGCCACCGTCCCTGAACTGCGGTCCCAGCCCCGGCTCCAGCCACTGTTGTCCCCAAATGCAACCACTGCGTGACACAGAGACAAATAAAGCCCTGGTGGTGGCACAACCACAGCATCGTGGGGACAACAGTGTCACCAGAGGGAAACAGGTACCCCCTGGGCTGTGGGGACAGCAGTGGTACCTGGGGGGAGGTGGGGACACAGGGTTGTGGCATCGTAGTGGCCTCAAGCTCGGTTGGTGGCCGGGGTTGTGTCCTGTGTCCCCCCTGTCCCCTCCAGGCAATGTCCCCCTGCCACATCCCCAATAGGACATGGGGGGGGTGGGGGGAGTGACGGGGTGCCCCCCCCCCCCCCAATGAAGCCAGCTGCACCATGGGGACACACAGGGGTTTATTTGGGGGGGTGGAGGGGTCACACGGAGGGGTCCAGGCTGTCAATGAACACCTGCAGCGCCCGCAGCCGTGCGTCAATCTCAGCCAGCGGCTCCTCCTGGTGCTTCTCTGGGGGGGGGAAGGGGGGGGGGCGAGGAAAAAATGGGGTCAAACCCACCCGAATTGGGGGGGGGGGGGGGCAACTCAATGGGGGGTGGGGGTTGTCACCCACCTTTGCCACAGCGTTGGGGTGGCAGCTTGGGGACGGGGGTTCTGGGTGGAAGGGAGGGGGCACAGTGGGTCCGTGCCCCCCCCCCCCCCCCGGTTTGGGGGTGTGGGGGGACCCCAAATGGAGAGAGGGGGCAATCAGAGAGGAGGGGGGTTGAAAGGGGGGGGAGGGGCTAAATAGAGAGGGAGGCACCCATAAATGGAGGGGGGGGCAAACACGGGGGGGACACACCCCCAAATGGGAGAGGAACCCCAAACGGAGGGGCAGGAAAAGAGAGGGGGGGCACCCATAAATGGAATGGAGGACCCCAAAACAGGGGGACCCACAAACGGGGGAGGGGGGGGCAAGACAGGGAGGACCCATAAATGGGGGGACACCCGAAACAGAGGGGGGGACCCTAAATAGAGAGGGGGATCCCCAAACAGGGGTGGGACCCCAAAGAGATGGGAGGGGACCTCAAATAGAGAGGGGGGAGCCTAAAGAGGGGGGGGGTCGCAGGTATCTGGGGGGGGCACTCACTGCAGGACCTCAAATAGAGAGGGGGGAGCCTAAAGAGGGGGGGGGTCGCAGGTATCTGGGGGGCACTCACTGCACCAGTGGCACTCCGGGGTCTGAGAGTCCGGGTTGCCCTCCGGCCCCTGCTGAGGGTGACGGTCAGGAGGGGCCCGAGGGGGGCACTGAGCACCCTGACCCCCCCCCCCCCCCGCCAGGGCACCCCCTCCCTCTTACCTGGGGGGCTGGGATTTGGGGTGCTTGGCATCGCTGCCAGAGCTCAGCGCTGAGCAGCGGCTCCGCATGCTTTCGGCTGTGGGGAGAAATGGGGGGGGGGGGCTCAGAGTGGTGTCCCCCCCCACAACACCCCAACACCTAGTGGGTGCCCCCCCCCCACAATGCTTGCCCAGAACCCCACTCACCAGAGGAGCTGCGGCTGCTGCCAAAAGGTGCCCCCCGCCGCTGGCTGCACCCAAGGGACACAGTAGTGAGGGGGGGGGAAATCGGGGGGAGGGGGGGGTAGGGAGGAGCTGGGGGGGGGAAATGTTGGGGGGGGGGAAAATAGGGGGGGGGCACTCACTCAATCTCTTGCTGGCGCTGTTGGCGGGCGCGGACAAATGCAGTGGGGTCGAAGCGAAACACACGGGAGCCTGGGGAGGGGGGGTAAGGGGAGGCTGGCAGCAATGGGGGGGGGCTGGCAGCAATGGGGGGGGCTAAGGGGAGGCTGGCAGCAATGGGGGGGGGGCTGGCAGTGGGGGGGCTAAGGGGAGGCTGGCAGCAATGGGGGGGGCTGGCAGCAATGGGGGGGGCTAAGGGGAGGCTGGCAGCAATGGGGGGGGGGCTGGCAGTGGGGGGGCTAAGGGGAGGCTGGCAGCAATGGGGGGGGCTGGCAGCAATGGGGGGGGCTAAGGGGAGGCTGGCAGCAATGGGGGGGGCTGGCAGCAATGGGGGGGGCTAAGGGGAGGCTGGCAGCAATGGGGGGGGGCTGGCAGTGGGGGGGCTAAGGGGAGGCTGGCAGCAATGGGGGGGGCTGGCAGCAATGGGGGGGGCTAAGGGGAGGCTGGCAGCAATGGGGGGGGGGCTGGCAGTGGGGGGGCTAAGGGGAGGCTGGCAGCAATGGGGGGGGCTGGCAGCAATGGGGGGGGCTAAGGGGAGGCTGGCAGCAATGGGGGGTGGGGGCTGGCAGTGGGGGGGGTAAGGGGAGGCTGGCAGCAATGGGGGGGGGCTGGCAGCAATGGGGGGGGCTAAGGGGAGGCTGCCAGCAGTGGGGGGGGGCTGGCAGTGGGGGGGGTAAGGGGAGGCTGGCAGCAATGGGGGGGGGCTGGCAGTGGGGGGGGGCTAAGGGGAGGCTGGCAGCAATGGGGGGGGGCTGGCAGTGGGGGGGGCTAAGGGGAGGCTGGCAGCAATGGGGGGGGGCTGGCAGTGGGGGGGGCTAAGGGGAGGCTGGCAGCAATGGGGGGGGGCTGGCAGTGGGGGGGTAAGGGGAGGCTGGCAGTGGGGGGGGTAAGGGGAGTCTGGCAGCAATGGGGGGGGGCTGGCAGTTTGGGGGGGCATGAGACAGTGGGGAGGCTGCCAGAGGTGAAGGTGTCTGGCAGTGAGGGGGTGCTGACAGTGGGGGGGTTGGCAGTGGGGGTGATGTTGGCAGTGGGGGGCTTAGCAGTGGGGGGGGAGGTGTTGGCAGTGGGGGGGTGCCAAAAGGAGGCTGCTGGCAGATGAGGGGCTGTTTACAGTGGGGGGGAGGTGTTGGCTGGGGGCGGGGGAGGGTTGCAAAGGGGGTTGCTGGCAGATGAGGGGGTGTTGGCAGGGGGGGTGGGAGGGTTGCAAAGGGGGTTGCTGGCAGATGAGGGGGTGTTGGCAGGGGGGGTGGGAGGGTTGCAAAGGGGGTTGCTGGCAGATGAGGGGGTGTTGGCAGGGGGGGTGGGAGGGTTGCAAAGGGGGTTGCTGGCAGATGAGGGGGTGTTGGCAGGGGGGGTGGGAGGGTTGCAAAGGGGGTTGCTGGCAGATGAGGGGGTGTTGGCAGGGGGGGTGGGAGGGTTGCAAAGGGGGTTGCTGGCAGATGAGGGGGTGTTGGCAGTGGGGTGGAGGTGTTGGCAGGGAGGGTGGGAGGGTTGCAAAGAGTGGTTGCTGGCAGTTGAGGGGGTGTTGGCAGTGGGGGGGGGCTGGCAGCTGGGAGGAGTTTGGCAGTAGGGGGCGTGCTGGCAGTGGGGTGCACTGCCAGAGGTGTGGGGGAGTGGGGTGTCACCTGACCCTTCTACAGTGTCCCCCGTGTCCCCACCTGCAGGCGACGGGGACCGCGATGCCACGCAGCCCTGGCTCCCCCGCGATGCTGAGCGTTGCTGTGGCGGCCGGCAGTCTCTGAGGGGGGAGGCGAGGGGGGGGTCAGCAGGGGGATGGGGGACTGGGGGGGGGGGTGCATCCCCAGCTCACGACCCACCCTCTACCGAGTGTGTGTCCCCCCCCTCCTTAGACTCACCCCCGCCTGCAGGACTGCAGTTTGGCTGTCAGGGTCTGCACGTGGCGCTGCAGCCGACGCTGAGACGTCTGGGCCTCCGCCAGCTGCCGAGACGGAAAAGTGAGGAGAGCCCCACCCACCCCCCCCCAAATTGCAGCAGCCCCCCTAATTGCCTGCCCCCCCCCCAATTGCCAGCCCCTCCCCATCAGCACCCCCTCACTGCCAACACCACCCTGCCAGCCCCCCCTTTGCCTACACTCCCCCCCCCCGCCATGAGTGCCAGCAGCCCCCCGTTACCTCCAGCAGTACCCCCACCTGTAGCACTGTCCCCCCCCCAAATTTCCAGCAGGCCCCCCCAGCCCCCACCTGCGCCTGCAGGTGCTGCAGCTCACGCTGGTGCCGCGCTCTCTCGCGCCACAGCTCCTCCTTGGCACGCCGCAGCGCCATCGCCACCCTCGACGCCTTGGCCGCCGCCCCGCGCTGCGGATCCCGCTGCAGCACCTGCAGCGCCGCCTCGGCCGCCCGCTTCTCCTCCAGCGCCCGCTGCAGCCTGGCGAGGGGAGGGGCAAGCAGGGTCAGGTTTTGGGGGGGGGGGGGAGGGTTCCCCATCTCGCTCCGACTGTGGGGTAGGGGTTCCGGACCCCTCGTGGTGCTCACTCATCGCGCAAGTGCTGCAGCTCGGTGTCACGGGTGTTGTTGCAGCTCGGTGGCTGCAGCTGCCCCAGCTCCTCCTGCAGCTCGGGCACAGCGTGGCACAGCGTGGCAGGATTCGGCCGCCCCACGTACCCCAGCGGCAGTGGGTAGTGGATCCTGGGGGGGCACGGATGGGGTTGAGGGTACCCCCGATAGACCCTCTCCGTGCCCCCCCACTCTGCATCCCCCGCCCTTGCATCCCCCTGGTACCCTCAGTACCCTCACCTTGCAACCCTGATATCTCCCACCCCGCATCCCTGGCACCCCCAGTACCCTCAGTCCCCCCACCCCGCATCCCTGGTACCCCCAGTCCCCCACCCTGCATCCCTGGTACCCCCAGTACCCCTACCTTGCAACCCTGATATCTCCCACCCCGCATCCCTGGCACCCCCAGTACCCTCAGTCCCCCCAGTACCCCCACCCCGCATACCTGGTACCCCCAGTACCCTAAGTACCCCCACCCTGCATCCCTGGCACCCCCAGTATCCCCAATACCCCCACCCCGCATCCCTGGCACCCTCAGTCCCCCCAGTACCCCCACCCCGCATACCTGGTACCCCCAGTACCCTCAGTACCCCCACCCCGCATCCCTGGTACCCCCAGTACCCCCACCCTGCATCACCCTGTCCTGTGTTCCTGGTATCCCCTGTCCCTCCACTCTGTGTCCCCTGGCCCAGAGTCCCCCTGCACCCCCCCAGCACCCCCACCCCGTGTCCCCCCGTGTCCCCCTTCCCGTATTGCCCCACCCTGTGTCCCCCTGTGTCCCCTCAGTCCCCCGTCCCATATTGCCCCACCTCGTGTCCCCTCGTGTCCCCCGTCCCAGATTGCCCCACCCCGTGTCCCCTCGTGTCCCCCTGCCCCGTATTGCCCCACCCCATGTCCCCCCGGTCCCCATGTCCCATATTGCCCCACCCCGTGTCCCCCCGTGTCCCCCCGGTCCCCATGTCCCATATTGCCCCACCCCGTGTCCCCCCGTGTCCCCTGTACCGGTCGAACTCGGCGCAGTACACGAGGATGAGGTAGCGGCGGAGGTGCAGGGGGGTGACAGGGACAGCGCGGGGGGGACACCCTGACTTGCGCCCACACAGCGCCTCGAGGTTGGCGAAGGACAGGAGCTCCAGGCTGACGGATGAGCTGCGCTGGGGGGGTGTCACTCCACTGTCCCCTCTGGGTGTCCCCTGTCACCTCAGCACCCCACTTGGGCCCCCCCCCATGTCCCCAGTGGCCCACGTCACCCCAGTGTTCCCTCCTGGGTGTCTTCCACCCCCCCAGTGTCTGCTCCTGGGTGTCTCCTGTCACCCCAGTGTCCCCACTTGGGTGTCATCGCACCAGCACCCCAGTGTCCTCTCCTGAGTGTCCCCCTGTCACCCCAGTGTCCCCACTTGGCTGGCCCTTATCACACCAGCACCCCCGTGTCCCCTCCTGGGTGTCCCCTGTCACCCCCGCGTCCCCTGCTGGGTGTCCCCTGTCAGTCACCCTGTGTCACCTGTGTCACCGCCGCCTCCAGCATGGAGCAGAACACTTCAAACTGCTTGAAATTCCCCGTCCTGCGCGTCAGCTCCTCGATGTCTACGGGAGACGGGGGGGTCTGTACGGGCTCTATAGGGGCTGGGGGATCTCTATAGGGGCTTTATAGGGGTTTTATAGGGGCTGGTGGCCTCTATATGGGCTGGTGGCCTCTACAGGGGCTGGGGGGGCTCTATAGGGGCTCTATATGGGCTGGTAGCCTCTATAGGGGCTGGGGGGCTCTATAGGGGCACTTCTATATGGGCTGGTGGCCTCTATAGGGGCTGGGGGATCTCTGTAGGGGCTCTTCTATATGGGCTGGTGGCCTCTATAGGGGCTGGGGGATCTCTGTAGGGGCTCTTCTATATGGGCTGATGGCCTCTATAGGGGCTGGGGGGGCTCTATAGGGGCTGGTGGCCTCTATAGGGGCTGGAGGGGCTCTATCAGGGCTCTATGGGGCTGAGGGTCTCTATATGGACTGGAGACACCTCTATAGGGGCTCCATAGGGGCTAGAGTTCTATAGGGCCTCTATAGGGCCTAGGGGCCTCTATAGGGGCTGGGGGATCTCTATAGAGGCTCTATATGGGCTGGTAGCCTCTATAGGGGCTGGGGGGGTTCTATCAGGGCTGTATGGGGCTGGGGGCCTCTATATGGACTGGGGAAACCTCTACAGGGGCTCCACAGGAGCTAGAGTTCCATAGGGCCTCTATAGGGGTTGGTGGCCTCTATAGGGGCTGGTGGATCTCTATGGGGCTCTATATGGGCTGGTGGCCTCTATAGGGGCTGGGGGATCTCTATAGGGGCTCTATATGGGCTGGTGGCCTCTATAGGGGCTGGGGGAGTTCTATCAGGGCTCTATGTGGCTGGGGGCCTCTATAGGGGCTGGGGAGACCTCTAGAGAGGCTCTGTAGGGTCTGGGGAGACCTCTATAGGGGCTCTATAAGGTCTGGGTTCCTATAGGGTCTCTATAGGGGCTGGTGGGCTCTATAGGGGCTGGTGGATCTCTATAGGGTCTCTATAGGGGCTGGTGGGCTCTCTAGGGGTTCTATAGGGGCTGGTGGCCTCTATAGGGGCTGGGAGCTCTCTATGGGGCTGGGAGCTCTGTAGGGGCTCTATAGGAGCCAGGGTCTCTCTAGAGGCTCTATAGGAGCTGGGGTCTCTCTAGGGGCTCTCTAGGGGCTGGGGTCTCTCTAGGGTCTCTCTAGGAGCTCTATAGGGTCTCCATAAGCACTCACAGGCGGCGTCGAAGCGCCCGCACCACTGCTCCCCGCTGAGCTGTGCCTCCACGTCGACGTCGATCGCCGCACGGTCCCGGCGCAGCCGCACGCGGTGCCCCCCCAGCGCGAAGGCGCAGTCGCCCTGCACGGTGCGCGGCACCGCCATGCCGGGGGCAACTGCAAAACTGGGGGGGGGGCTCAGACTTAGGGGAGAACTCTGTGAAATAGGGGTACCCATAGCTGGGGGGGGGCACCAAGGGAAAGGGGGGACCTCAGAGATGGGGGGACACCTCTGGGAAAGATGGGAGCCCTCTAGAGATGGGGGGGACCCCTGAGAAAGAGGGGGACCTTTGGAAAAGGGGGGGCCCTGGGAAAGGGGGGACCCTGGGAAAGGAGGAAGAATCCTGGGAAAGGAGGGAGACTCCTGGGAAAGGGGGGGACCTTGGAAAAGGGGGGACCCTGGGAAAGGGGGGGGCCCTTGGAAAAGTGGGGGCACTGGGAAAGGGGGGACCCTGGGAAAGGGGGGGCCCTGGGAAATGGGGGGACCCTTGGAAAAGGGGGGGCCCTGGGAAAGGGGGGGGATCCCTGGGAAAGGGGGGGCCCTGGGAAAGGGGGGGCCCTGGGAAAGGGGGGGGCCTGGGAAAGGCGAGACCCTGGGAAAGGGGGGGAACCCTGAGAAAGGGGGGGCCCTGGGAAAGGGGGGGATCCCTGGGAAAGGGGGGGCCCTGGGAAATGGGGGGACCCTTGGAAAAGGGGGGGCCCTGGGAAAGGGGGGGGATCCCTGGGAAAGGGGGGACCCTGGGAAAGGGGGGGCCCTGGGAAAGGCGGGACCCTGGGAAAGGGGGGGGGCCCTGGGAAAAGGGGGGGCCCTGGGAAAAGGGGGGACACGACTCCTGGGAAAAGGCCGCAATCCTGGGAAAACGGGGGAAAGTGGGGAAAACGGGGAAGGGGGCTTCGGGGGCGCGGGGGGGGGGGGGCTCAAAACGGGGGAGCCCCTCACCCCTCACCCCGCGCTCCGCTCCCGCTTCCGCCTCCGCGTTGCCGCCTCCGCCTCCGCCCCGCCCCCTCGCACATTAAACCCCGCCCCTTTCGACCGCACTGGCCGCCTCCGCCTGAGCCCCGCCCCCTCACACATTAGGCCCCGCCCCCTCCCACGCATTGGTCGCCTCCGCCCCGCCCTTTCGCACATTAACCCCCGCCCCTTTCGGACGCATTGGCCGCCCCCCCCGCCCCGCCTTCTCATTGGCCGTCGCCGCCGCCTGTCAGCGCGCGCCCCGCCCCCTCCTCCCGGCGGGCCAATGAGCAGGGGGCGCAAGCCACCTGGAGGGCGGGGGCGGGGCCTGGACGGAGACGCGACGCCGGGAAGGGCAAAGGGCCCGATGAGACCACGCCCCTCACGCAGCTTCCGGCGGGCCCCGCGCGCTGACGTCATCGCGTAGAGGCGCGCGCAGGCCGCCATCGCGCGGAAGGCGGTGAGGGGGGCCTGGCGGGGGGAGGGGTTCTATGGGGGTTCTATAGGGGGAGAGGGGGCTCCAGAGGGGTTCTGTAGGGGGGGAGGGGTTCTGTAGTGGGGAGGGGGCTCCAGAGGGGGTTCTATAGGGGGGAGGGGGGCTCCAGAGGGGGTTCTATGGGGGGGAGGGGTTCTATAGGGGTTCTGTAGGGGGGGAGGGGGCTCCGAAGGGGTTCTATAGGGGGGAGGGGGCTCCAGAGGGGGTTCTATAGGGGTTCTATAGGGGAGGAGGGGGCTCCAGAGGGGTTCTATAGGGGGGAGGGGGCTCCAGAGGGGTTCTATGGGGGGGAGGGGTTCTATAGGGGGGGAGGGGTTCTATAGGGGGGAGGGGGCTCCAGAGGGGTTCTATGGGGGGGAGGAGTTCTATAGGGGGGAGTGGGCTCCAGAGGGGTTCTGTAGGAGGGGAGGGGTTCTATAGGGGTTCTGTAGGGGGGGAGGGGGCTCCGGAGGGGGTTCTATAGGGGGGGAGGGGTTCTAGAGGGGTTCTGGGGGGGGTAGGGGGCTGTGTAGGGGTTCTGTGGGGAGGAGGGGGCTTCAGAGGGGCTCTATAGGGGGGGAGGGGGCTCCGGAGGGGGTTCTATAGGGGGGGAGGGGGGTCTATATGGGGAGAGGGGGCTCTATAGGGGTTCTGTGAGGGGGAGGGGGCTCCAGAGGGGTTCTATAGGGGAGAGGGGGCTCTATAGGGGTTCCATGGGGGGGAGGGAGCTCTATAGGGGTTCCATAGGGCGGGATGGATGCTATAGAATGGGAGGGGCCCCAGAGGAGGTTCATGGGTTGGGAGGGGGGGGGCCACGGTGGGAAGGGGGCTCTATAGGGGCCATGGGGTAGAGCGGGGGCTCCACAAGGGCTCTATGGGGCCATGGTGGGGAGGGAGGGCTCTATAGGGGGCAGGGAGCTCTATAGAGGGCAGGGGGCTCTATAGGGGCCCAGGGGGAAGCTCTGTAGGGGGCAGGGAGCTCTACAGTGGACAGGCAGATCTATAGGGGACAGGGAGCTCTATGGGGGCCTGGAGGGAAGCTCTATAGGGAGCAGGGAGGTCTATAGGGGACAGGGGGCTCTGTAGGGGGCAGGGGGTAAGCTCTATAGGGGACAGGGAGCTCTATAGGGGCCCAGAGGGAAGCTCTATAGGGGGCAGGGAGTTCTATAGCAGGCAGGGAGCTCTATAGGGGCCTGTGGGGAAGCTCTGTAGGGGGCAGGGAGCTCTATAGGGGCCCGGGGGGAAGCTCTATAGGGGGCAGGGGGTTCTATAGGGGGCAGGGAGCTCTATAGGGGCCCAGAGGGAAACTCTATAGGGGGCAGGGGGCTCTATAGGGGGCAGGGAGTTCTATAGCAGGCAGGGAGCTCTATAGGGGCCTGTGGGGAAGCTCTGTAGGGGGCAGGGAGCTCTATAGGGGCACGGGGGGAAGCTCTGTAGGGGGCAGGGGGCTCAATAGCGGACAGGGAGCTCTATAGGGGCCTAGAGGGAAGCTCTATAGGGGGCAGGGGGCTGTATAGCAGACCGGGAGCTCTATAGGGGACAGGGAGCTCTATAGGGGCCCGGGGGAAGCTCTGTAGGGGGCAGGGGGCTCTATAGGGGACAGGGAGCTCTATAGGGGACAGGGAGCTCTATAGGGGCCCGGGGGAAGCTCTATAGGGGGCAGGGGGCTCTATAGGGGCCTGTGGGGAAGCTCTATAGGGGCCTGGGGGGAAACTCTATAGGGGGCAGGGAGATCTATAGGGGCCTGTGGGGAAGCTGTATAGGGGCCCGGGAGGAAGCTCTGTAGGGGGCAGGGGGCTCTGTAGGGGACAGGGAACTCTATAAGGGCCTGGGGGGAAGCTCTATAGGGGGCAGGGGGCTCTATAGGGGGCAGGGGATTCTATAGGGGACAGGGAGCTCTGTAGGGGCTCGGGGGGGGGGGGAAGCTCTGTAGGGGTGATCCTGTCACGCATCTGCAGTGACGTTGTAGCGCCCTGCGCGCCCTCATCGCCGCCCCCATGGTGTCACCACACCCCGTGCGATGTCACTGCGCTCCGTGTGACGGCGTCACACCCCATCACGCGTGGTTGCACCCCGAATGACACCCACGTGTCCCGCGTGACGTTAGCGCAACCCCCAAGCCGTGATCACACACCCGAACCGACGTCACCGCGCCCCAAATGACATCACCGCGATGTCACCGCACTCCATGTGACGGCGTCACACCCCATCATGCGTGGTTACACCCCAAAAACCACCACCCCACCCCGTGTGACATCGTCAGGGCTCGTAAGACGTCATCACACCCCCCCAAAATAATGTCACACCCAAGTGACGTCATCACACCCCGTAAGATGTCATCGTCACCTTGGCGTAACGGTGTTGTGGCACCCCAAGCGGTGTCGTTGCACCCCAAATGGTGTCGTCACAACCCGTAAAAGGTGATCGCGCTCCCAAAATGACGTCACTGCGCCCCAAACAGCGTCGTCACATCCCGTCTGACAGCAGCGCACGAGGCGGTGACGGTGACGCCCCGGGCAGAGCGGTGACGTCACCGTGCAGGGCGCTGTGACATCCAAACGGGGTGCAACGCTGGTTGCGGTTGTGTTCCGGGGTGTGATGATGGCGCGTGTGCTGCAATCGCGTCATTTTGGGGTGCAATGGGGTAATTTTTGGGGTGCAATCACCTCATTTGGGGTGTCATCACCTCATTTTTGGGGTGCAATGGGGTCATTTTTGGGGGTGCCATCACGTCATCCGGGTTGCGGTGATGTCGTTAGGGGGTGGCATGGTGCTGCTTGGGGTGCAGCCATGTGACTGGGTGCGACGGTGCCACGCAGAGTGCGGTGGTCCCACGCAGAGTGTGACGGTGCCACGCAGAGTGCGACGGTGCCATGCAGCGTGTGACAGTGCCACGCAGAGCGTGGTGGTGCCACGCAGAGTGCGGTGGTGCCACGCAGCGTGCGACGGTGCCACGCAGAGTGCGGTGGTGCCGTGCGGAGCGCAGAGACCCCGTGCGTGATGCGGTGATGTCACTTGTTGAGCGATGCGATGACATCTTTGTGTGTGTCCCCCCCCAGGTTGCAGCGATGTCGGGGCTGGGTGGGGGTGAGGGTCCCAGCGCCCGCACCGGTGTCACCTCCCAGTTCTTCAGTGAGGACGAGGGTGGCAGCGATGGCACCAGCACCTCTGAGCGGGTCTGGAGGGGACTGGCATCCAGTTGGGAAGGGGGGGGTCCACGGGGGGGAGACCCCCTGGGGAGGGTCCCCAGAATGGAGGCGGCGCGGGATACCTGGGATTGGAGGGCTACCTGGAATCCAGTGCTGGGGGTGGGGCTCAGGATTGGGGGGGCCTTGGGAACCATTTGAGGTGGCGGGGGGAGCTCAGAATTGGGGGGACCTTGGGAACCATTGGAGGTGGGAGGGGGCACTCAGGATTGGGGGGGCCTTGGGAACCATTGGAGGTGGGGGGGGGCTCAGGATTGGGGGGGCCTTGGGAACCATTGGAGGTGGGGGGGGGCTCAGGATTGGGGGGGCCTTGGGAACCTTTGGGGGGGGCGAGCTCAGGATTGGGGGGGCCTTGGGAACCATTGGGGGGGGGCTCAGGATTGGGGGGTCTTTGGGAACCATTGGGGGGGGCGAGCTCAGGATTGGGGGGGCCTTGGGAACCATTGGAGGTGGGGGGATCCCCAGGATTTGGGGGGGGTCCTGTGACTGGGGATCCCCACGATTTTGGGATCAGGGATTAGCGGGTGCCCTGGGATGCCCTGGTGGGTGGGGGATCCCCAGGACTTGGGGAGCCCTGGGATTGGGGGAGTCCCTGGGATTGGGGGAGTCCCTGGGATCGACTGGGCGGGGGGGGGGGTGGTCCTGTCTCCCTGGGATCTGGGGAAGGGCAGTTGGGTACCAGTTTCGCGGGGGGGGGGACACACACAGGATCCACACCTCCTCCCCCAGGGATCTGGTCATGTTGGCCTCCAAGGGGCTGCAGTGGCCACCGCGATGGCACCCAGTGGTGGCCTCAGGGGGCGGGGGGGGGACACGGGCAGAGCCCCCCCCCCCATCCCATTAGATCCCCAAATTATCCCCCCCATCCCATTGTCCCCCACCCCGATCCCATTGTCCCCCCTGCAGGTGGTCGAGCTCCTCAACCAGGCAGCCCTGATCAGCAACGACTCCAAGATCAACGTCCTCAAGCAGGTGACACCCCGCGTCCCTTCCGTGTCCCCGTGTCCCCACCACAGCCCCCTGTCCCCACCGTTTCCTTCCCTTCCTTCCACGTCCCCAATGTGTCCCCATTGTTTCCAACGCGTCCCCGATGTGTTTCTCTGTCCCCAGTGTGTCCCCATCGCGTTCCTCTGTCCTCACCGTGTCTGTGTGTCCCTTCCACATTCCTTCCGTATCC
Organism: Neomorphus geoffroyi; assembly: GCA_033558235.1. NCBI lineage: Eukaryota > Metazoa > Chordata > Aves > Cuculiformes > Neomorphidae > Neomorphus > Neomorphus geoffroyi. The sequence goes on from JAUMJM010000310.1 coordinate 13,201, forward strand.
TTGTGTCCCCTCTGTGTCCCCCTGTCCCACCGTGTCCCTCTGTCCCCAGGTGCAGGAGCTGATCATCAACAAGGACCCTACGCTGCTCGACAACTTCTTGGATGTGAGGGGAGGACGGATCTGAGGGGGGTTTGGGGACCTCGGGGGGACCTGGAGGAGGGGTTGGGATGGACCCAGGAAGGGATTGGGAAGAGGGGACGGATCCAGAGAGGTTCAGGATCCGGGGAGGTTTGGGAATCCGGGGCTTTTGGGATCCGGGGAGGTTTGGGATCCGGGGAGGTTCGGGATCCGGGAAGGTTCGGGATCCGGGGGTTTCGGTATCCAGGGAGGTTTGGGATCTGGGGAGGTTCGGGATCCGGAGAGGTTTGGGATCCGAGGGTTTCGGGATCCGGGGAGGTTTGGGATCCAGGGAGGTTCAGGATCCGGGGAGGTTCGGGATCCGGGGAGGTTTGGGATCCGGGGAGGTTCAGGATCCGGGGAGGTTCGGGATCTGGGGAGGTTCGGGATCCAGGGAGGTTTGGGATCCAGGGAGGTTTGGGATCCGAGGGTTTCGGGATCCAGGGAGGTTCAGGATCCGGGGAGGTTTGGGATCCGGGGAGGTTCGGGATCCAGGGAGGTTCAGGATCCGGGGAGGTTTGGGATCCGGGGCTTTTGGGATCCGGGGAGGTTTGGGATCCGGGGAGGTTTGGGATCCAGGGAGGTTCGGGATCCGAGGGTTTCAGGATCTGGGGAGGTTCGGGATCCGGGGAGGTTTGGGATCCGGGGAGGTTCAGGATCCGGGGAGGTTTGGGATCCAGGGCTTTTGGGATCCGGAGAGGTTTGGGATCCAGGGAGGTTCGGGATCCGAGGTTTTCAGGATCCGGAGAGGTTTGGGATCCAGGGAGGTTCGGGATCCGAGGTTTTCAGGATCTGGGGAGGTTCGGGATCCGGGGAGGTTCGGGATCCAAGGCAGCGCTGAGATAAATCTGGGGGTTCTTGGAGGAATGCAGAGGGATTTGGGATCTGGAGGGGGCTGGGATGGACCAGAGGGACATTTGGGATCGGGGTGGGGGAGCTTGGGAGGGGTTGGGCCGGATCCTGCCCGGTGCTGAACCCTGCCCCCCCCCCCCCCCCCCCCCCCTTGTGCCACCCTCAGGAAATCATCGCGTTCCAAGCTGACAAATCCATCGAGGTGCGCAAGTTCGTGGTCGGCTTCATCGAGGAAGCCTGGTAAGGGAGGGCAGCGCCCGCTTTGGGAGGGATGGGCATCACCGTGGGGGGGGGGTGTGGGGTGGGGGTGTCCCTGCGTGTGACCCCCCCACCTCCCCACATGGGTGTGTGTGTCCCCACCCCAGCAAACGGGACATCGAGCTGCTGCTCAAGCTGATTGCCAACCTCAACATGCTGCTGAAGGACGAGAACGTCAACGTGGTCAAGAAAGCCATCCTGACCATGACCCAGCTGCACCGGGTGGCCCTGCAGGTGTGTGGGGGGGGACAACACACCTGAAGGCTGGAGGGGCACCTACAGGTGCTACAGGGCCACCTACGGGCGCTACAGGGCCACCCACTCTTGCAACTTGACCGTGGTGGCCAGAGCCATCCTGACCGTGACCCAGCTGCACCTGGTGGCCCTGCAGGTGTGTGTGCGTGTGGGGACACACCTTAGGGCTGGAGGGGCACCTACGGGCGCTACAGGGCCACCCACTGTGGCAACTTGACCGTGGTGGCCAGAGCCATCCTGACCATTACTCAGCTACACCTGGTGGCCCTTCAGGTGTGTGTGTGGGGACAACACACCTTAGGGCTGGAGGGGCACCTACGGGCACTACAGCGCCACCCACGAGCGCTACAGGGCCACCCACTCTTGGAATTTGACCGTGGTGGCCAGAGCCATCCTGACCATGACCCACCTACACCTGGTGGCCTTGCAGGTGTGTGTGGGGGGGGACACACCTTAGGGCTGGAGGGGCACCTACGGGCACTACAGGGCCAACCATGGGCGCTACAGGGCCACCCACTGTTGGAACTTGACCGTGGTGGCCAGAGCCATCCTGACCATGACCCACCTACACCTGGTGGCCTTGCAGGTGTGCGTATGTGGGGACACACCTTAGGGCTGGAGGGGCACCTACGGGCGCTACAGGGCCACCCACTCTTGGAACTTGACCATGGTGGCCAGAGCCATCCTGACAGTGACCCAGATACATCTGGTGGCCCTTCAGGTGTGGGGGGGGGGACAACACACCTTAGGGCTGGAGGAGCACCTACGGGTGCTACAGGGCCACCCTTGGGCGCTACAGGGCCACCCACGGGTGCTACAGGGCCACCCACTGTTGCAACTTGCCCGTGGTGGCCAGAGCCATCCTGACCGTGACCCAGCTGCACCTGGTGGCCCTGCAGGTTGGGGAGAACCTTGGGATTGAGGGGCAACCTGAGGTGGTGGTGGGGGATCCTGGAGGGCACCCGTAGGTGCTGGGGTCACCTTGGGCACTGAGAGGGGAATCCTTGGGTGCTGAGGGGCAGTCGGCAGGGTTTAACCCCTCCTTGCCTGCAGTGGATGGTGAAGTCGAAGGTGATGAGCGAGCTGCAGGAGGCCTGCTGGGACATGGTGTCGGCCATGGCCGGTGACATCATCCACCTCCTGGACTCGGACAACGACGGCATCCGCACCCACGCCATCAAATTCGTGGAGGGGCTCATCATCACCCTGTCGCCCCGCGTGCCCGACTCCGACGTCCCCAAGCGCCACGAGAACGACATCAGCCTGGAGCGCGTCCCCCGCGACCACCCCTACATCAAATACGGTGAGGGGGGGGCACCCGGGGGGGGACATGGGGGGACATGGGGGAGGGGCAGAGCACCCCTACATCAAATACAGTGAGGGGGGGCACGGGGGGGCACGGGGGGGGGCAGGGCACCCCTACATCAAATACAGTGGGGGGGGGGGCAACCGGGGGGGGGACATGGGGGGACATGGGGGAGGGGCAGGGCACCCCTACATCAAATACAGTGAGGGGGGGACACACGGGGGGGGGGACACGGGGGGGCAGGGCACCCCTACATCAAATACGGTGAGGGGGGGGCACCCAGGGGGGGACATGGGGGGACATGGGGGGAGGCAGAGCACCCCTACATCAAATACAGTGGGGGGGGGCACGGGGGGGGCAGGGCACCTCTACATCAAATACAGTGGGGGGGGGGGGCACGGGGGGGGGACATGGGGGGGGCAGGGCACCCCTGCATCAAATACAGTGAGGGGGGGCACGGGGGGCGTGGGGGGGGGACACGGGGGGGCAGGGCACCCCTACATCAAATACAGTGGGGGGGGCAAGGAGGCCCATGGGGGATGCAGGATGAGGCCATGTGGAGGTGCAGGATAGGGCCCATGGGGGGTGCAGGATAGGGCACATGGGGGGTGCAAGATAGGGTCCATGGGGTGCAGGATGAGGCCATGTGGGGGTGCAGGATAGGGTTCATGGGGGTGCAGGATAGGGCCCATGGGGGTGCAGGATGAGGCCATGTGGTGCTGAGTCCCCCCCTTCCCCAGGTGTGCTGTGGCAGGAGGGCCGCGCGGCGCTGGAGCAGCTCCTCAAGTTCATGGTCCACCCGGCCATCTCCAGCATCAACCTGACAGCGGCGCTGGGCTCCCTGGCCACCATCGCCCGCCAGCGCCCCATGTTCATGGCCGAGGTCATCCAGGCGTACGAGACGCTGCACGGTGAGCTCAGCACCCTTCCCCGGGAACTCAGCACCGCCTGAGACACGGGCTGGGGGGCCTGAGCCCATGCTGGATCCCTGGGGTCCCTGTGGCTGCGTTCTGCTCCCAGTGGCCAAATCCTGCTCCCTGGGGCCAAATCCTGCTTCTGGTGGTCAACTCCTGCTCCTGGTCCCAAACCCCATCATCCTCTTTGTAGCCAACTTGACATCCACGCTGGCCACGTGGGGTCTCTGTGGTCCCAGTGGCCAAATCCTGCTCCTGGGACCAAATCCTGCTCCCAGTGGCCAAATCCTGCTCCTGGTAGCCACATCCTGCTCCGGGGAGTCCCAGATCCCTGAGGTCCCCATGGCCACATCCTGCTCCTGGTCCCAAACCCCATCATCCTCTTTGTAGCCAACTTGACATCCATGCTGGCCAAGTGAGGTCTCTGTGGTCCCTGTGGCCAAATCCTGCTCCCTTGGAAGTCCTGGATCCCTGAGCTCCCTGAGCTCCCTGGGGCCGCATTCTGCTCTCCTGGGGTCACATCCTGCTCCCGGTCCCCAATGCTGTCCCCTTCTTTGTAGCCAACCTGCCGCCCACGCTGGCCAAGTCGCAGGTGAGCAGCGTGCGCAAGAACCTCAAGCTGCACCTGCTGAGCGTCCTGCGCCACCCGGCCTCCAGCGACTTCCAGGCGCAGATCACCACGCTCCTGGTGGACCTGGGCACCGCACCCACCGAGATTGCCCGCTGCCTGCCCAATGCCCGCGACGCCCGCAAGCGCCCGCGCGATGACCCTGATGCTTCCCTCAAGAAGATGAAGATCGGTGAGAGCCACCACCAGGGTCCTCGCGGTGCCACCCAGTGCCCATCGAGGTCCATCCAGTGCCCATCAAGGTTATCCCAGTGCCCATCAAGGTCCACCCTGTGCCCATCAAGGTCCATGCAGCGCTCATCAAGGTCCATCCAGTGCCCATCCAGGTCCACCCAGTGCCCATCAAGGTTATCCCAGTGCCCATTAAGGTCCACCCAGTGCCCATCAGGGTCATCCCAGTGCCCATCCAGGTCCACCCAGTGCCCATCAAGGTCATCCCAGTGCCCATTAAGGTCCATCCAGTGCCCATCCAGGTCCATTCAGTGCTCATCAAGGTCCACCCAGTGCCCATCCAGGTCCACCCAGTGCCCATCAAGGTCATCCCAGTGCCCATCAAGGTCCACCCAGTGCCCATCCAGGTCCATCCAGTGCCCATCCAGGTCCACGCAGTGCCCGTCCAGGTCCACCCAGTGCCCATCAAGGTCCATCCAGTGCCCATCAAGGTTATCCCACTGCCCATCAATGTCCACCCAGTGCCCATCGAGGTCCATCCAGTGCCCATCGAGGTCCACCCAGTGCCCATCAAGGTCCATCCAGTGCCCATCTAGGTCCACCCAGTGCCCATCAAGGTCCACCCAGTGCCCATTAAGGTCCACCCAGTGCTCATCAAGGTCATCCCAGTGCCCATTAAGGTCCACCCAGTGCCCATTAAGGTCATCCCAGTGCCCATTAAGGTCCACCCAGTGCCCATTAAGGTTATCCCAGTGCCCATCCAGGTCCACCCAGTGCCCATCCAGGTCCATCCAGTGCCCATCCAGGTCCATCCAGTGCTCATCAAGGTCCACCCAGTGCCCATCAGTGTCCACCCAGTGCCCATCAAGGTCCACCCAGGGCCCATCAAGGTCCACCCAGTGCCCTCTTGAGGTTCTCCCAGTCTGGGTGTGTGTGGTTGCATTAAGCCCTCGCCAGGTGCTCCCAGTGCCACCCAGTTCTTCCCAGTCCCTCCTGTCCATGGGTGGTACAACCACCCTTCCCTTCCTGAGACCCCCAGCCAGTGGCTGATGGGCAACCGGTTGCCCCTGGGGGCACGCTGACACCCGCCTGTCCCCTCAGAGGCGCCACTGGGCGAGGATGACGAGGACAAGGACCTGGAGGCACCGTCAGTGGTGGCCAAAGCCGGTGGCCCAGCTGGTAGCCCCTCAGACACGGATATCACGGCCGAGTTCCTGCAGCCGCTGCTCACACCGGACAACGTTGCCAACCTGGTCAGTGGCCACCGTGGCCAGGAGGGGCTCAGCCATCATCACTGTGGCCCCCACGGCGAGCGGGCATCAGGCGCTTGGCAGGGGTCTCAGCCGCGGCCACTGTAGCCACCACAGCAAGGGGGGCGGCTTGACCATGGCCACTACAGCGAGGGGAGGTTGGCCGTGGCCACTGTGGCCACCGTGGTGAGGGGGGGTTCAGCCACGGCCACCATGGTGAGGGAGCTTTGGCCATGGCCACCATGGTTAGGGGAGGTTGGCCGTGGCCAACGTGACCACCATGGTGAGAGGGGGTTTGGCCGTGGCCACCACAGCCACCGTGGCCACCATGGTGAGGTGGGATCTGGCCAAGGCAAACATGGCCACCACAGTGAGGGTGGTTTGGCTGTGGCTACCATGGCCACCATAGTGGGGAGGGATCTGGCCATGGCTATCACAGCCACCGCGGTGAGGGTGTTTGGCTATGGCTACCACGGCCACCATGGTAAGGAGAGATCTGGCCATGGCCACCACGGTGAAGAGGGATGTGGCCCTGACTACCACGGCCACCATGGTAAGGAGTGATTTGGCCAAGGCTACCACGGCCACCGTGGTGAGGATGGATGTGGCCATGGCTACCACAGCCACCGTGGTGAGGAACGATCTGGCCGTGGCTACCATGGCCACCGCAGTGAGGGTCGTTTGGCTGTGGCTACCATGGCCACTGTGGTGAGGAGGGATGTGGCCATGGCTACTACGGCTACCATGGTAAGGAGTGATCTGGCCCTGGCTACCATGGCGAGGAGCGATCTGGCCAAGGCTACCACGGCCACCGGTGACGGTGCTTTGGCTACCACGGCCACCGTGGTGAAGAGGGATCTGGCTGTGGCCACCATGGTGAGGAGGGATGTGGCCAAGGCTACCACGGCCACCGTGGTGAGGAGTGATCTGGCCATGGCTACCACAGCCACCGCGGTAAGGAGGGATGTGGCCAAGGCTACCACGGCCACCATGGTAAGGAGTGATCTGGCCGTGGCTACCACGGTGAGGAGGGATCTGGCCATGGCTACCACGGCCACCACAGTGAGGGTGGTTTGGCCATGGCTACCACGGCCACCGCGGTGAGGAGGGATTTGCCCAAGACTACCATGGCCACCATGGTGAGGAGTGATCTGGCCATGGCTACCATGTTGAGGAGGGATGTGGCCATGGCTACCACGGCCACCGTGGTGAGGAGAGATGTGGCCAAGGCTACCATGGCCACCACAGTGAGGGTGGTTTGGCTGTGGCTACCATGGCCACCGTAGTGCGGAGGGATCTGGCCATGGCTATCACGGCCACCACGGTGAGGAGGGATGTGGCCAAGGCTACCACGGCCACCATGGTAAGAAGTGATCTGGCCACGGCCACTTTGGTGAGGAGGGATGTGGCCATGGCTACCGCGGTCACCATGGTGAGGAGGGATGTGGCCATGGCTACCCTGGCCACCGCGGTGAGGAGGGATGTGGCCATGGCTACCCTGGCCACCGTGGTGAGGAGGGATGTGGCCAAGGCTACCACGGCCACCATGGTGAGGAGGGATGTGGCCACGGCTACCACGGCCACCATGGTAAAAAGTGATCTGGCCACGGCCACCTTGGTGAGGAGGGATGTGGCCATGGCTACCCCGGCCACCGCGGTGAGGCTGCTTTGGCTGCCCCGGCCGGCGCGGCGCAGCGCGGCCGTGGCGCGGTGCGGGGTCTGAGCACGCTCGCCCTCCGCAGGTGCTCATCAGCATGGTATACCTGCCCGAGGCCATGCCCGCCTCCTTCCAGGCCACCTACACACCTGTGGAGTCGGCGGGCACCGACGCCCAGATCAAGCACCTGGCGCGACTCATGGCCACCCAGATGACGGCGGCCGGGCTGGGTCCAGGTGAGCGGCGCGCGGGACCCCCCTCCTCCCTGTCCCCTGTGTCCCCGTGTGTCCCTTGTGACCCCCATGTCCCTTGTGTCCCCGCGTGTCCCTTGAATTCCCACATGTCCCTTGTGTCCCCCATGTCCCTTGTGTCCCCACGTCCCTTGTATTCCCGCATGTCCCTTGTTTTCCCGCTTGTCCCTTGTGTCCCCAGATGTCCCTTGTGTCCTCACATGTCCCTTGTGTCCTCACATGTCCCTTGTGTCCCCACGTGTACCTTGTGTCCCCAGATGTCCCTTGTGTCCCCCCATGTCCCTTGTGTCCTCACATGTCCCTTGTTCTGACGTGTCCCTTGTGTCCCCACGTGTCCTTTGTGTTCCCATGTGTCCTCACATGTCCCTTGTGTCCCCGCGTGTCCCTTGTGTCCTCACATGTCCCTTGTGTCCCCATGTGTCCCTTGTGTCCCCAGGTGTCCTTTGTGTCCTCACATGTCCCTTGTGTTCCCATGTGTCCTTTGTGTCCCCACGTGTCCCTTGTGTCTTCACGTGTCCCTTGTGTTGCCCCATGTCCCTTGTGTCCTCGCATGTCCCTTGTCCCCCATGTCCCTTGTGTCCTCACATGTCCCTTGTTCCGACGTGTCCCTTGTGTCCCCAGGTGTCCCTTGTGTCCCTTGTGTCCCCACATCTCCCTTGTGTCCTCGCGTGTCCCTTGTGTCCTCACGTGTCCCTTGTGTCCTCACATGTCCCTCGTGTCCACGCGTGTCCCTTGTGTCCCTGCATGTCCCTCGTGTCCACACGTGTCCCTTGTGTCCCTGCATGTCCCTTGTGTCCCCACATGTCCCCATGTGTCCCTGCATGTCCCCATGTGTCCCTTGTGTCACGCCTTCCTCCACACGTCCCCTGGGTCCCCTCCTTCCACATCAAGGCCCCCCTTTTCTCCGTGTCCCCTTGTGTCCTCGTCCCTTCCTTCCCCTCTGATCCGGTGGGAGGTGTCCCTGCAGGGGACTTTGAGGTCCCTTCCAACCCAACCCAACCCAACCCAACCCATTCTGGGCTCGCTTGGAGTTTGGGAAGCGCGGTGGGATGTGAGAGGTGGAGGCGGTTCGTTACATTGGTTTGTGAGGGTCACCTCGTTGGTGACCGCATGCAACAAGCGTGCAGGGGACCCCGGTGTTGGAACGGTGTCACAAGGATTTCCGGAGAGATTGGATTTCCGGAGGGATTGGAAATACGAGGGTCCTCCCACCAAGCCACCACGTTCCGAGCAGGACCCCGTGCCTCGTAAACCCCGCGAGGAAGGGTTGAGTGACTTGGGGGGCTCTGCAGGAGGACTCGGCCACCCTGGATCCGTGGGCTGGGACCAACGGGATGAGGTTCAACCAGGCCAAGTGGAAGGTCCCACACTTGGGACGCAACAACCCCAGGCAGCTCCAGGCTTGGGGAAGAGCAGCTGGAGAGCTGTTGGGCGGAGAAGGACCTGGGGGTGTTGGTCAACAGCAGCTGAACGTGAGTCGGTGGTGGCCTAGAAAGCCAGTGGCATCTTGGCCAGGAGGTGGTTGTGTCCCTGGGCTTGCGTTGGTGAGGCCACACCTTGAGTCCTTGGTTCAGTTTGGGCTCCTCACTCCAAGAAGGACCTGGAGGAGCTGGAGCACGTCCGGAGAAGGGAGCGGAGCTGGGAAGGGGCTGGAGAACAAGGGTTGTGAGGATTGGCTGGAGAACCTGGGGTTGTTCAGCCTGGAGAAGAGGAGGCTGAGGGGACACCTCATCGCTGTCTACAACCTGAAAGGAGGTCGTGGTGAGGTGGGCGTTGGTCCGTTCTCCCGAGTGACAAGGGACAGGAGAAAAGGAAACAGCCTCAGGTTGCACCAGTGGAGGTTCAGATTGGATACTGGAAACTTCTCTTCGTGGAAGGGGTCGTCAAACCCTGGAAGAAGCTGCCCAGAGAGGTGGTGGAGTCTCCATCCGTGGAGGTGTTTAATGAGGTGCTCGGGGTTAGCGGTGGACAGGGACAACTGGACTCGCTCTCCAAGATCTTTCCCGGCCAGGTGATGCCAGGGTGGGCGAGGACTCCGTGTCTCTGTGCCCCTTTCAGGTGTGGAGCAGACGAAGCACCTGAAGGAGGAACCAAAGGAGGAGAAGGCAGCCAAGCCGGAGAGCGTGGTGATCAAGCGGCGTCTCTCGGCGCTCGCGCAAGGTCAGGCCATCTCGGTGTTGGGTGCCCAGGGTTCAGCCACCAACCTTCTGGAAGAGGAGACCCCCCAGGCCAAGCGGCGCCCGGAACCCATCATCCCGGCCACGCAACCCCGGTGAGACCCACCTCTGCCCCACCACCCACCTGGGGAGCGTTCCTGGGTGCTGGTGGACCCTTCCTCCTGATGTTCCTCCTCCCAGGTTGGCGGGAGCTGGTGGCCGCAAGAAGGTTTTCCGCCTGAGCGATGTGGTCAAGCCCTTGAGCGACGTGCAGATGGCGGAGATGAAGCTGAGCGCCGTCAGGCGCATCCTGCTCGCCGAGCGTGCCGTCGCCTGCAGTGGCGCTGCCCAGGTATGCCCACTGCCCACCTGGCATTTGAGGTGAACCTCCGTGGACCTCACCCTGTGACCCCTGGTCTTGCCCTACAGGATCGCGTGAAGATCCTGGCCAGGTTGATAACGCAATACGAGGTGCCCATCAGGAGCGAGGTGTTGGCCTTCATCCTGGAGGACATCCGGGCGCGCCTGGACCTGGCCTTTGCGTGGCTCTTCCAGGAGTACAGCATCTACCTGACCAACTTCCCCACCGGCAGCCTGGAGTGCTACGATGAGTGCCTCATCGGGCTTCTCAGTGGCCTCCAGGAGAAGCCGGACCAGAAGGATGGGTAGGGTGGGACGTGGGGGAAGAAAAGGTGCCACCAGGGATGGTGCCAGCTGGGACAGGATGGTGCCACCAGGGAATGGGATGTTGCCACCAGGGATGGGAAGAGGATGGGGACGGTGCCACCAGGAATGGTACCACCAGGAAATGGGATGGTGCCACGAGGGGACAGGACAGTGCCGTGAGAGGGCAGGATGGTGGGAATGGGATGGTGCCACCAGCGACTGTGCCACCAGGGACAGGACGGTGCCGCAGGGAAATGCATGGTGGGACACGATGGTGCCACCAGGAGTCGGGATGGTGGGAGCCGCAGCTGCTCTCAGGCCCTGAACGTCCCTTCAGATGGTCCCCAGCGCTGCCCATGCATGTCCACACACCGGTGGTGTCACCACCCAGGTGATGTCTCTTTCCTGGTGACATCCTCACCCCAGTGATACCCCTTTCTGGACAGGATTTTCACCAAGGTGGTGCTGGAGGCGCCGCTCATCACAGAGGGCGCGTTGGAGGTCATCCGCAAGTACTGCGAGGATGAGGTGGGCACCTTCAGGGCTGGGACTTGAAGGGTTGGGGACACAGGGACAACCTCCAGCGTCCCCTGCCGCTGTCCCTCCCTCTAGAGCCGGACCTACCTGGGCATGTCCACCCTGCGGGACCTCATCTTCAGGTGCCCGGCACGACAGTTCCAGTACCTCCATGTCCTGCTGGACCTCAGCTCCCACGAGAAGGACAAGGTATGGGCACAGGGCTGGGCCCCCAATGCCCTGGGGACATCCGTGTTCCCAAAGTGTCCCCACACCGATGACAATGGCCACCCTGCAGGTCCGCCAGCAGGCCCTGCTCTTCATCAAGCGGATGTACGAGAAGGACCAGCTGCGGGACTACGTGGAGAAGTTTGCCCTCAACTATTTGCAGCTCCTGGTGCACCCCAACCCGCCCTCAGTCCTCTTTGGCGCCGACAAGGACACAGGTGAGTTTTGGGGAGCGGGTGGCACCCACGGGGGCATCCCCAGGCTCCAGTGATGCCATGTGTGATGCAGAGGTGGCCGCACCGTGGACGGAGGAGACCATCAAGCAGTGCCTCTACCTCTACCTGGCGCTGCTGCCCCACAACCACAAGCTCATCCATGAGTTGGCATCCGTCTACACCGAGGCCATCGCTGACATCAAGCGCACGGTCCTGCGTGTCATCGAACAGCCGGTGAGCACCAGGAGGACAGGCTGGCATGTCACCGTAGTGGTGGGCGTGGTGACACCGGTGATGGCTTTGCTGTAGATCCGGGGGATGGGGATGAACTCGCCCGAGCTCCTGCTGCTGGTGGAGAACTGTCCTAAGGGCGCTGAGACGCTTGTGACGCGGTGTCTACACAGTCTGACAGACAAAGGTGGGGACACAGGAACACAAGGGGGACACGGTGGGGGGACACGAGTCCCCGTGGTGATGTCCCACCCCTCCGTGATGTCCCATCCATCCCGCAGTGCCCCCCTCGCCCGAGCTGGTTAAGAGAGTCCGCGAGCTCTACCACAAGCGGCTGCCGGACGTGAGGTTCCTCATCCCCGTCCTCAATGGGCTGGAGAAGGTTGGAGCATCCCCTCCGTGTCCCCTCCCTCCCTGTCCCTGCTCGGTGTCCCCTCTATCCCCAGCCCCTCTGTTCCTGGCGCTCTCCATGCCCTCCCCTCGTGTCCCCTCCTCGTGTACCCCCTGAGCGCTGCCGTTCTGGGTGCAGAAAGAGGTGATCCAGGCGCTGCCCAAGCTCATCAAGCTCAACCCCATCGTGGTCAAAGAGGTCTTCAACCGCCTGCTGGGGACACAGCACGGTAGGAGAAGGGGACAGTGTAGGGGACACGGCCTCCCCAGGGACAGGGACAGTGCCTGGGGTGGGACATGGCACCTTCTGGTGGTGGGACACCGTGGGCATTCTTGGGGCCAATCCCAGTGCTCCTGTGGCTGTGTCACCTCCCTGGGAGGGACACGAGGTGACCCTGTGGCCAGTCCTCGCCTCCGGGGCCACCACGAGGTGGACGTGTGTGTGTCCCCCTGAGCCGTGGTGTCCCCGCGCAGGTGAGGGCGCCTCAGCCGTGTCCCCACTGAACCCCGGGGAGCTGCTCATCGCGCTGCACAACATCGACTCGGCCAAGTGTGACATGAAGTCCATCATCAAGGGTGGGTACAGGGACACGGGGCCAGGGGGGACATGGGGACACGGCGGGTGGCACGGGGACACAGTGGCTGCTGGGCAAGGGGGGACACGGAGACAAGAGGGGTGACAAGGGGACACAATGGCTGCCAAGGGGAGGCATGGGGACACAACAGTTGCTTGGGCTGGGGGGGACCTGGGGACTCGATAGCTGCCAAGGGATAGACACGAGGACACATGGGGACAGAGTGACGGCTGGGGGGAAACGGGGGACACAGGGACACCCTGGCCACGGGAGGGGGGGGGGAAGGCAGGGGGGGCACCTAGGGACCCTTGGGATGGGCGGGTGAAGGAGGGACACTGAGTAGGGGGGTGACGGGGTGATGCTCCGGGTTGTAGGTGACAGGGTGACACAAGGACACTTCAGGTGGGGAGGTGATGGGTTGACATGGGGATGCTCCGAATGTGAAGGTGACAGCGAGTGTGAAGGTGACAGCGTGGTACAAGGAAGCTCCAGGCAGGGGCTTGAGGTTGTTACGTGGGGACCCTCTGGGTGAGGTGTGATGGGGCAACACAGGGATGCTCTGGGTTGGGAGGTGACAGGGTGACACAAGGACACTTCAGGCGGGGAAGTGATGGGTTGACATGGGGATGCTCCAAGTGTTGAGGTGACAGCGTGGTACAAGGATGCTCCAGGCAGGGGCTTGAGGTTGTTATGTGGGGACCCTCTGGGTGGGGTGTGATGGGGCACCACAGGGATGCTCTGGGTTGGGTGACAGGGTGACACAAGGACACTTCAGGTGGGGAGGTGATGGGTTGACATGGAGATGCTCCGAGTGCGAAAGTGACAGCGTGGTACAAGGATGCTCCAGGCTTGAGGTTGTTATGTGGGGACCCTCTGGGTGGGGTGTGATGGGGCACCACAGGGATGCAGGGGTGACGGTGACACAGGGGAAGGGCCACCCTGAGTGGGAGGTGACGCCGCTGTCCCCACAGCCACCAACCTGTGCTTCGCGGAGCGCAACGTGTACACGTCGGAGGTGCTGGCGGTGGTGCTGCAACAGCTGGTGGAGCAGAGCCCGCTGCCGCTGCTGCTCATGCGCACGGTGATCCAGGCGCTGTCCATGTACCCGCGCCTCGGCGGCTTCGCCATGAACATCCTCTCCCGCCTCATCATGAAGCAGGTCCGGACTGGCTGTCTGTCTGTCCAGCTGCATGTCTGTCTGTCCAGCTGCCTGCCTGTCTGGCTGTCTGTCCAGCCGTCTGTGTGTCTGTCCAGCTGCCTGCCTGCCTGTCTGTCTGTCCAGCTGCCTGCCCGTCTGTCTGTCTGTCCAGCCGTCTGGCTGTCTGTCCGGCTGCCCACACATCTGTCTGTCCAGCTGTCTGTCTGTCCAGCTGCCTGCACATCTGGCTTTCTGTCCAGCTGCCTGCCCGTCTGGCTGTCCAGCCGTCTGGCTGTCTGTCCAGCTGCCTGCACGTCTGTCTGTCTGTCCGGCTGCCTGTCCGTCTGTCTGTCTGTCCAGCTGCCTGCACATCTGTCTGTCTGTCCAGCTGCCTGCCCGTCTGGCTGGCTGTCCAGCCGTCTGGCTGTCTGTCCAGCTGCATGTCTGTCTGTCCAGCTGCCTGCCCGTCTGTCTGTCTGTCCAGCTGCCTGCCCGTCTGGCTGGCTGTCCAGCTGCCTGCCTGTGTGTCTCTCTGTCCAGCCGTCTGTCTGTCTGTCCAACTGCCTGCCTGTCAGTCTGTCTGTCCAGCTGTCTGGCTGTCTGTCCAGCTGCCTGCGCGTCTGGCTGTCTGTCCAGCCGTTTGGCTGTCTGTCCAGCTGCCTGCCCGTCTGTCTGTCTGTCCAGCCATCTGGCTGTCTGTCCAGCTGCCTGCCCCTCTGTCTGTCTGTCCAGCTGCCCGCACGTCTGTCTGTCTGTCCAGACGTCTGTCTGTCTGTCCAGCTGCCCGCACGTCTGTCTGTCTGTCCAGCTTTCTGTCCCGTCTGGCTGTCTGTCCAGCCGTCTGGCTGTCTGTCCAGCTGTCTGTCCTGTCTGTCTGTCTGTCCAGCTGCCTGCCCGTCTGACTGGCTGTCCAGCCGTCTGGCTGTCTGTCCAGCTGCCTGCACATCTGTCTGTCTGTCTGTCCAGCTGTCTGTCCTCTCTGTCTGTCTGTCCAGCTGCCTGCACATCTGTCTGGCTGTCTGTCCAGCTGTCTGTCCTCTCTGTCTGTCTGTCCAGCTGCCTGCACATCTGTCTGTTTGTCCAGCTGCCCGCACGTCTGTCTGTCTGTTCGGCTGTCTTGTCTGTTCGGCTGTCCCCTCCAGCTCTGTCCCCGTGCTGTCCGTGTGTCCCTGTCCGTGTGTCCCTGTCCGTGTCCCTCTGTCCCCATGCTGTCCGTCTGTCCCTTTCCCTCTGTCCCTGGGCTTTTCTGGCTGTCTTATGGGTGTCCACCCACGCTGTCCGTGTGTCCCTGTCCCCCACGCTGTCCGTCTGTCCTCCAGGTGTGGAAGTACCCCAAAGTGTGGGAGGGGTTCATCAAGTGTTGCCAGCGCACGAAGCCGCAGTCGTTCCAGGTGGTCCTGCAGCTCCCGCCGCCCCAACTCGCCGCCGTCTTCGAGAAGTGCCCGGAGCTGCGGGAGCCGCTGCTCGCCCACGTCCGTGCCCTCACCCCCCACCAGGTGACACCCCCAAAAATAATCCAGGGAGGGGGGGGGAGGGGGGCACAGGACCCCTCCCCCAGACCCCTGCGCTGACCCTTGTGCCCCTCCAGCAAGCGCACATCCCGCTCTCCACCATGGCCATCCTGGAGGCGTCAGCGCGCCACGAGAACGAGGGGGCACCCGGAGAGGTGAGGGGGGGGCAGGGGGGGGGCACCTGGGAACCTCCCTAAGCTCCTGACCCCCCCCCCTCCTCACCCAGTGTCCCCCAAGCCTCTGTTCCCCCCCCCCCCGACTCCTCTGTGTGTGTCCCCTCCCCCCCCCGGTGCCCCTCCCCCTCTCCCCAGCTGTGCCCATCATTCCTCTGTGCCCCCCGGTGCCCCCCTCACTCTGTGCCCCCCCCCCTCCCCCGTGTCACCTCCACCCCCTGTGTCCCCTGTGCCCCCCCCTCACCCTCTGTGCCCCCCCCGATCCCACCCCCTCCGCCCTCCCCTTACGCCCCTTTGTCACCCTCTGTGCCCCCCCGATCCCACCCCCCCGCCCTCCCCTTATGCCCCTTTGTCACCCCCACCCCCTGTGTCCCCCCCCACCCTCTGTGCCCCCCCCGATCCCACCCCCCCGCCCTCCCCTTATGCCCCTTTGTCACCCCCACCCCCTGTGCCCCCTGTGCCCCCCCTCACCCTCTGTGCCCCCCTACTCTCTGTGCCCCCCTACTCTCTGTGCCCTGCCCGTGCCCCTCCTTACTCCTTGTGCCCCCCCCCCCCCCCACTTTCCCCAGGAGAAACCCCCAAAGCGACTGAGCGAAGAGGAGGTGGCCAAGGGGGTGTCCCCCGCCCCGGGAGGGGGTCCCAATGCCGGACCCCCCAACTCCGAAGCACCTGAAGACCTGCGGGGTGGCAACTCGGAGCCCCCCCCCATCTTCATCAGCATCCCCGAGGATGAAGAGAGCTCAGGGGGTGGGGGGTCCCCCCCTGATGCCACCCTTGATGCCCCTGCAGTGCCCCCCAAGGTAAGAACAACGCCGCCCCCCCCGCCTTGAAAATAAACAGTGTGTCCCTCCCCGCGGTGTGTGTGCCCCCAAAGCGTGCCCCCCCCCCCTCCAATGTACAGACCTCACCCTACGATACGCAAGACCCCCAAGGTATGTGCCCCCCCCTCAAAGTGTGCCCCCTCCCTTCATGCCCCCCCCCCAAGGTATTTGCACCCCTGCAAAGTATAAACCCCACCTGTCATACGCAAGACCCCCAAGGAATGTGCCCCCTCCCCCCGCCCAGGTATGCATTCCCCCCCCCCAAGGTATGCTGCATTCCC
The DNA here is from genome assembly GCA_033558235.1 of Neomorphus geoffroyi. Classification (NCBI taxonomy): domain Eukaryota; kingdom Metazoa; phylum Chordata; class Aves; order Cuculiformes; family Neomorphidae; genus Neomorphus; species Neomorphus geoffroyi. Next base: position 29,761 of record JAUMJM010000310.1, read on the forward strand.
CTCCCCAAGGTATGCATTCCTCCCCCCCCAGGTATGCATTCCCCCCCCCCAAGGTATGCTGCATTCCCCTCCCCAAGGTATGCATCCCCCCCCAGGTATGCACCACCCCCCCCTCAAGGTGCCCCCCCCCAAGGTATGCACCCTTCCCCCCAGGGTGCCCCCCCCCCCCAAGGTATGCATTCCCCCCCCCCCAAGGTATGCATCCCCCCACTGCCAGGTATGCATCCCCCCCCAGGTGCCCCCCCCCTCAAGGTGTCCCCCTCCCCCCAGGTGCCACACCCCCCCGCCCCCAGGCAGCCCCCTTCCCCTCTCGAGCCCCTTTGTGCCCCCCCTGATTTCTGCCCCCCCTCCTTTCTCTCCCCAGGCTCCCCCCTCCGGCTCGGAGCCCCCCCCGGGCGAGGCAGCCCGCAGCAGCCCCCCGTCCTCAGAGCCCCCCCCTCCCGGCACCCAGAGCCCCGAGGGGCCGCGCAGGGGAGGCCCCGAGCCTCCCTCCGGTCCAGCCGATGAGTGAGAGGGGGGACCAGGGGGGACAAGGGGTGCTGCCCCCCCCGCGGAAACCAATAAAGGAGTGGGAACGCCAGGGGGCGGGGCCTGACCCCGAGTGGAGCGTGTGTGGGCGGAGTCTCCATCGGTCCCAAGGGGCGGGGCCTAGGTCCGGGGCGGGGCTCTATTGGTCGTAAGGGGCGGGGTCTAGGCGTTTCTCGTCTCCCCATTGGCCAGCCCACCCGTCACTCTGGCCGTTGCCATGGCAGCGCTTCTCGCGCCAGTCTGGGCCCAGGGGGTGTGGTCTGAGGGAGGGCGATTACCGGGGGGGGTGTGGTGTGTGTGGGGGTGGGGGGGTGGGGGTGGGGGTGTGGGGGTGTGTCTAAAGGGTTCCGCTTCCTCATTGGGTAGGGGGCGGGGCTTGAGGAGATCCCGTCTCCCCATTGGTAGTTGTCCCCGTCACTCTGGCCTTTGCCATGACCGCGCTCCTCGCGCCAGCCTGGGCCGAAGGGGTGTGGCCTGAGGGGGGCCGATTACCGCGGGGAGTGGAGGGGAGGCGGTGTCTAGAGGGCTCTGCTTCCTCATTGGACAGGGGGCGGGGCTTGAGAGATCCTGTCTCCCCATTGGTAGCTGTCCCCGTCACTCTGGCCGTTGGCATGGCAGCGCTTCCGGCGCGCGGAGCGGTGCTGATGGCGGCCTCGGCGGCCGCGGCCGAAGCCGCAGCTGCGGGAGAAGGCCCCGCGCCGCCGCCGGCGGAGCTGAAGCGGCGGTTCCGCACCCGTGAAGGCTCGTACCGGCTGCTTCGGCCCGAGCCACGGCCCCGCACCGCCCCTGCGGCCCCCGCGCTGCCGCCCGTGCGGCTCTCGCTGGTGCGGCTGGGCGGGCCGGGCCCGGGGGGCGGTGGCGAACGCAGCCGCGCCTGCTGCAACAGCGGCCCCGAGCTGCGCTTCTACGGCGGCGCCGAACGGGAGAGCCGGCGGGTAACGGGGCAGCGGGGAGGCGGGCGGAGGAACCGGCGCGGAACGGGGAAACGGAGGGGGCTGGGGGAACGGGGGAACCGGCGGGGAACGGGGAAGACGGAGGGGGCTGGGGGAACGGGGGAACCGGCGGGAGGAACCTGCGGGGAACGGGGAAATGGAGGGGGCTGGGGGGAACGGGGGAACCGGGGGAGTGGAGGGGGCTGGGAGGAACGGGGGAACCGGTGGGGAACGGGGCGGTGGGGGAAAACGAAGGGGGCTGGGGGCTGGGGGGAACCGGCGGGGGGAACCGGAGGAGGTTGGGGGGTACGGGGCGGTGGGGGGAAACGGAGGGGGCTGTGGGGTACGAGGGAACCGGCGGGGAACGGGGAAACGGAGGGGGCTGGGGGGAACGGGGGAACCGGTGGGGGGAATCGGCGGGGAACGGGGAAACGGAGGGGACTGGGGGAACCGATCTTTCCGCGCTGTGGGGGAAGTGCGTGAACCAGGCAGGGAGAGGGGGAACCGGGAGGCACCGGTCACGGAGGGGGAACCGGGGGGCACCGATCATGGAGGGGGAACCGGGGGCAACGGGAGCGACTGGGAATAACGGGGGGGACTGGAGGGAGAACCGAGGAGAATTGGCTGGGAGTGGGGGAATGGAGGAGACCGGAGGAACCGGCTGGGAATGTGGGAACCGGGGACACGGGGTGTAACCGGGGGACACTGGGGCGAACGGCTGTGAGGGGGGAACCATTCACTGCCGGGGGGCTGAAAGGGGGGGGTTGTGGGGAGCCCCAGCCGGTACGGAGGGGCTGGGGATCCTGAGGTGTGGAACAGAGACCCCAGAGCCACCCAGGAGCTGCTTGCTAACAGGGACACTGGCGCTGGTAACGGGACAGCGGGCATGGGGACACCGGGCAGGGGCACCCTGGGGGTGGTAACGAGGACCCCAGACCCGCTAGGAGCCATTTATGATGGCAGCGTGGTGGCAACAAGGACCTTCTGGGAGGAGCAGGGCAGCCATGGGGTGAGTCCCCCCCGCCAGGTGACGTCCCCTCGCTGGTGACATCCCCGTCGTCCCTGCAGTTGCTGGACCTGCACAAGCCCATCGACAAGCGCATCTACAAGGGGACGCAGCCAACGTGCCATGACTTCAACCAGTTCACAGCCGGCACTGACACCATCGCGCTCCTTGTGGGCTTCTCTGCCGGGCAGGTCCAACACCTCGACCTTGCCAGGAAGGACACCAGCAAGCTCTTCAACGAGGAGGTGTGGGCCACCACCCCGTGCTGAGGGGCTACTGGGGACCCCTGAGAGGCAGCAGCGATCCGGAGGCTGCATCCTCAGCAGGGGTGGGGGCTGTGCTGGGACACCAAGATGAGTCCCCACTTGGAGGGCTTGGGGTCCCCCCTTGCTCTGGCTCGTGTCCCCAGAGGTGCCCCAGCTCACACTGGCATCCCCAGACGCATCCCGGACCTCCAGTGGTGTCCCCAAAGGTGCCCCAGCTCGCGTCCCTAAAGGTGTCCTGGCCCCCTTTGGCATCCCTAGAGGTGTCCCAGCCCCTGCTGGTGTCCTCGTGTCCCCAGGTGTGCTCATTTGGTTTAACCCTCAGTGACCCCCCCCCAGGGCTACGCTGTGACATCGATTGGAGTCCCCAAATCTCCACAGCAGACTCTTGACAGCCCATGCCTTGGACGGGAGTGCTCTGGAGGGGGGGTTAGGAACTGGTTGGATGGAGAACGGTGTCTCATCCAGCTGGTGGCCGGTCACTCGTGGTGTCCCCCAGGGATCGGTGTTTTGCCTGGTCCTGTTCAAGATCTTCATTGATGACCGGGATGAGGGGATCGAGTCCATCGTTAGTGAGTTGGCAGATGACACCGAGCTGGGAGGAAGTGTCAATCTGCGGGAGGGTAGGGGGGCCCTACAGAGGGACTTTGACAGGCTGGAGAGGTGGGCTGACTCCAACGGCACGAGGTTCAACAAGTCCAAGTGCCGGGTTCTCCAGTTTGGACACAACAACCTCATGCAGAGCTGGGCTGGGGACGGAGTGGCTCGAGAGCGGTCAGGCGGAAAGGGACTGGGAGTGCTGGTGGACAGGAAACTCAACAGGAGCCAGCAGTGTGCCCAAGTGGCCAAGAGGGCCAATGGTGTCTTGGCCTGCATCGGGAATAGCGTGGCCAGCAGGACTAGAGAGGTTCTCATCCTCTTCTCCTCGGCACTGGTCAGGCCGCACCTCGAGTGCTGTGTCCAGTTCTGGGCCCTCGGTTTGAGAAAGATGTGGAGATGCTGGAGTGCGTCCAGAGGAGAGCGACGAGGATGGTGAAGGGGCTGGAGCTCACGCCCTGTGAGCAGCGACTGACGGAGCTGGGGTTGTTCAGCCTGGAGAGGAGGAGGCTCAGGGGAGACCTTACAGCTCTCTACAACTGCCTGAAAGGAGGTTGTAGTCAGGCAGGGGTTGGTGTCTCAGGTGACCGGTGACAGAACAAGGGGACACGGTCTCAAGCTTCGCCAGGGGAGGTTTAGGCTGGACATTAGGAAGAAGTTCTTTACTGAGAGGGTGATTGGCCATCGGAATGCGCTGCCCGGGGAGGTGGTGGAGTCACCATCCCTGGAGGTCTTTAAGGAGAGATTGGATAAGACTCTTGGTGTAGTTGCCAAGTAGGTGTAGGTGTTGGGTCATAGGTTGGACTCTATGATCTCAAAGGTCTTTTCCAACCTCGTGCTACTGAGATGCTGTGATTTGAGTCCCCACGTTGCCCTGCTCGGGCATTTTCCCCTGTGGTGCCCAGTGCTGTCCCCAGCCACGCTGGCTCACACCTCAGCTCTGCCAGTTCCTGTCCCCAGTGCTCGCTCGTTGCGCCAGCTGCGCTTGGTTCTGTTCCCAGCCACTCCGATTGCTGTCCCCAACCCTCCCTCCTGTCACTTCTGTCCCCAGTTGCACCCGTTCCCATCCCCAGTGCTCGCTCACGTCCCCAGTTGCACCCGTTCCCATCTCTAGCTGTGCCAGTTTGTGCCCCAGCATTCACTCATGTCCCCAAATGCCCTTGGCCGTGCCCAAGACGTGCCAGCTCCGTCCTCCGCACACACCAGTGCCCCAAGGCTGCTCCCCCAAAACGTTCTTGGGGGGGGGGGGGCGGGGTGGGGGGTGTCCAATCCCCTCCTGAGTCCCCTTTTCCCACAGCGCCTCATCGACAAGACGAAGGTGACATTGGTCAAATGGCTGCCAGGGACGGAGCGGCTCTTCTTGGCCTCGCACGCCAGCGGCCACCTCTACCTGTACGACATCGAGCAGCCCTGCGGCGTCACCGCGCCCCACTACAACCTCGTGACGCAAGGCGAGGGCTTCAGCGTCTTTGCTTGCAAGAGCAAAACCCCCCGAAACCCCCTCCTCAAGTGGGTGGTGGGCGAGGGGGCCCTGAACGAGTTTGCCTTCTCACCGGACGGGGCGCTGGCTCGCCTGCGTCAGCCAGGACGGCTGCTTGCGCGTCTTCCACTTTGACTCCATGTTGCTGCAGGGGATGATGAAGAGCTATTTTGGGGGGCTCCTCTGCGTCTGCTGGAGCCCTGACGGCCGCTACGTGGTGACAGGCGGAGAGGACGACCTGGTCACTGTCTGGTCCTTTGCCGAGGGCCGTGTGGTGGCCCGCGGTCACGGCCACAAGTCTTGGGTCAACGCTGTGGCTTTCGATCCCTTCACGGAGGCGGCACAGGAACCCCAACCCGTGGAGCTGAGCGAGGAGGAGGAGGAGGAGGAGGAGGAGGAAGAGGAGGAAGAAGAGCAGGTGGATGCCCCCACCCGCCGCTCGCCCATCTCCTACCGCTTCGGCTCGGCCGGCCAGGACACCCAGTTCTGCCTGTGGGACCTGACCGAGGACGTCCTCTACCCGCGAACCCCACTCTCCCGCGCCCGTACCCTCACTGGAGCGGAGGATACACCCGTGCCAGGGCTGCCGCGCTCGCTGTCGCGCTCCAACAGCCTCCCGCAGCCGGCAGGGATGGTTTCGGGGCACAGCCCCCGACCTGACAGCCCCCCGGCGCTTGGCACCGGCCGCTTTGCCACGTTGACGCTCCAGGAGCGCAAAGATGCCGAGAAAGAGGACAAACGCTACCACAGCTTGGGGAACATCAGCCGGAGCGGAGAGAAGGCGGCTGGGGCACGGGGCAAGCTGGATGCTGCCAAGGTGCTGGGCACGGCGCTGTGCCCGCGCCTGCACGAGGTGCCACTGCTCGAGCCCCTCGTCTGCAAGAAGATCGCGCACGAGCGGCTCACGGTGCTGCTCTTCCTCGAGGATTGCATCCTGACCGCCTGCCAAGAGGGGCTCATCTGCACCTGGGCACGGCCTGGCACCCCCGTGAGCTGGGGGGGGGGCACCGGGGGGGAGGGGGGCGGGGCTGGGGGCAAGGGGCAAGAGGAAGGGGTCAAAGAGGGGCTGGGGGCGACGGGGAGGATCCCTGGGGGGGGGGCAGAGAGAGGGGCTGGGGGCATTGGGAAGGATCAGAGAGGAGTGAGCGGGGCTGGGGGCAATGTGGGGGGGTCCCATTAGCATTCGGGGGGGGTCAGAGAGGGGCTGGGGGCAATGGAGTGTCGGGGGGGGGGGGGGGGGCCACTGGCAGCCCGAGGCCACCAGCTTGGTGGCCATGGGGTCCCTGCAGCCCCCCCGCTGTGCCCGCCCCGGTGTTCCCAGCTGCTGCCGTGGGGGCTCCGTTCCCGGGGGCTGGGGGGGTGGTGTCCCTGTGTGGCCCCCACCCTTCCCCACTGACCCCCCCCCCCCTCCCCGCAGGCCTTGAGCGTGCAGAACAGCTCCCCCGGCGGCACCGTTGTCTGACTGGGACCAACACCAGGACCAACACCGGCCAAACCAGTGCCACCCGGACTGGCACTGGGACTGGAACTGCCACCATGACATCACCAGGACTGGCATCATGGTGTGACCAGTGCCAACACCATGGTCTGACTGGCACCATGGCATCGCTGGCACTGAGTTGAGACCAGCACCGTGACTGGCACTGCAGCATGACCCACACTGGCACCGCCACCGTGGCATCAGTGAGACTGGCATCGGCACTGGGACTGATGCTGTGATGGGACTGGCACCATGGTGTGAGTGTGCCCATGGTGTCACCGCCACCCCCTGCCCCGTGCCCAAGCTGCTGAGCTGGGGTGGTCACGGTCGTGTCCCCCCGTGTCCCCACAGGTGGAACTGGGCGGGGGTCCTGGAGTGAGAGGGGGACACATGGGGGTGCTGTCCCCGGGGCAGGGACACAGATGGGGTGGGGGGTCCCCATGGGGGGGGGACACACAGAGCCGGGTGTCCCCCTGGGGGCACAGACAGAGGTGTCCCCATGGGGTGGGACAACAGGGTGTTCCCGAGAGGTGGGGTGGGGGCACAGAGCTGGGTGTCCCCATGAAGGGGGGGAGGGCACAGCTTGGGGGTCCCATGGGAAGGGGAGCCCAGAAAATAGGGAGTCCCCATGGTGGGGGGGGGGGCACAGTTTTGGGGTCCCCTCGTGTCACATCCCCAAAACACAGAAGCTGGTGCAGAAACACACCTTTATTGTCATTTGTCCCGGGGGGGGGGGAGGGGGGCAAAAACCTGGAGGGGGGGGTAAAAATGTGTGTGTGTGTGTGTATAAATAATGGGGGGCTTAGTGCAAATGTGGGGGTCCCTACCAATAAATTACTAGGGGGAGGGGGGGGGCGGGGGGGGGCCAGGGTGATGGAGGTGGGGGGGGGGGGGGGGCTATGCCCATCCCCCAGCCTGGCAGGGTTGAGTCCCAGTGCCCCTCGTTGCCAGTCATGGGGGCAATGGAGCTGCTGCCCCCCACTTGGTTCTGGGGGGGGGAGGCTCTCTGTACAGTGGGGGTGTCAGCCCCCCCTGCTGTGGTTTCGGGGGGGCTCTGTACAGTGGGGGTGTCAGCCCCCCACCCTGTGGTTTTGGGGGGGCTCTGTACAGTGGGGGTGTCACGGCGGGGTCCCCGTGGTCGTGGGGGGGGCGCAGGCCAGCACAGAGCAGCAACGAGTCCAGGGGGGCCCCGGGGACCTGGGGAAAACGGGAGGAGGGGGCTTGTCAGGGTAATGTGGGTGCTGTCACCCCACCCCACCCCCCCAACAGCCCAGGGCCCCCACCTTGCCCCCCCCACACACACCACACCCCTCCCCGGTCTGGGGGTACAGGGATGGTTTAGGGTGACCTTGAGTGACAAAGGGCAGTGAGGGGGCGGGCACTGTTGGGGGGGTGTGCAGGAACTTGGGGGACACAGCCTGGGGGGATGGAGGTGGCAGCAGCCCGGGGTGTTGGTGACAAGAGGTGGCAGTGGCCGCGGGGAGGGGGGGGGGCAGTGGGTGCCACTGGCAGTGGTGGGGGGTAGCAGTGGCAGGGGTGCTGGTGACAGGGGTGGCAGTGACAGGGTGGGGGGGTGACAGCAGCAGGGGTGGCAGTGGCTGCAGCCCCACGTACCCGTGCCCAGAGCAAGAGGTGCCGGGATAGGGGCACCCCAAGGGGGGGGCGGAAAAGCCAGGGTGCCCCCCCCCGGCTGCCGGGCTGCGGAGAGAGCAGAGAGCGTCAGCGGCCCCCAACACCCTCAAACCCCACCCTGCCCCCCCCCCCCCCCCCTCCCGCACGCCCAAACCCAACCCCCTCGCCTTACGTCTGCTGGGGGCTCCGCGGGGGGGGCCGTGATGGGGAGCGGCTGCCCTGTGCCTCCTGCAAGGGAAACGTGGGGTCAGGGCTGCCCCCCCCGCCCCCCCCAATTCCCCCCCATCATTTTATGGAGGGGGCAGGGTCCTCTGCACCCTCCCAGCACCCCCTTTTTTTTGGGGTGTTCCCCCATTTTCAGGAGGGGTGGGAAGCCCCAACCCCCCCATCCTGATGAGGGCACAGAGCTACCAAATGGACTGGGGAGGGGGGGGGGGGGGCAGCAACCCTTGCCTGCTTGCGGGGGGGGCCCTGGCCCTGGGGGGGGGCTCTGCAGCCGCTGCAGCTTCGCTTCCAGTTCCAGATTGCGGCTCTCGGCCTCCTGCAGGCGCCTGGGGATGGGGGGGGGCTCAAGGGGGGGGGCATCCTCAGCGCCCCCCCCCCCTACATTTGTGCACACCACCCCCCATACCAATATGCCCCACACCCCCGTACCAATGTTCCCCCCCCACCCCCAGTGCCCCCCCCACCCCGTACCAGTGCCCCCCCATACCAATGTGCCCCCCTCCCCATACTGGTGTGCACCCCCCATACTGGTGTTCCCCCCCTCCCCCACTGGTGTGGCTCCCCTGCACGTGTGTGCCCCCCCCCCCCCTTACCGGTGTGCCTCCCAACCCCCCCTGTACCAGCCCCCCCCCCATACCATTGCCCCCCCCCCCCCCCCCCGTGCCCCTGCCCCGTACCAGTGCCCCCACACCCCCGTACCAATGTTCCCACCCCCAGTGCCCCCCCCCCCCCCCGTAACAATGTGCCCCCGCCATACCGGTGCCGCCCACCACCCCCCCCCTTACCGGTGTGCCCCCCAACCCACCTGTACCAGCCACCCCCCCCCCCCCCCGTACCAGTGCCACCCTCCCTTACCAGTGTGCCCCTCCCATACTGGTGCCCCCCCCCCCGTACTGGTATGTCCTCCCCCCGTACCGGTGCTCCCCCCCTCGGTACCGGTGTGCCCCCCCCGTACCGGTGCCCCCTCGTACCGGTGCCCCACCCCCATACCGGTGCCCCACTCCTGTACCAATGTGCCCCCCCCGTACCGGTGCCCCCCTCGTACCGGTGCCCCACCCCCACACCCGGTGCCCCACCCCCGTACCAATGTGCTCCCCCCGTACCGGTGCCCTACCCCCGTACCAATGTGCCCCCCCCCGTACCGGTGCCCCCCCCGTACCGGGCCAGCCCCTGCCCCGCCGCCCGCAGCAGCTCCAGCTCCCGCTCCAGCGCCGCCCGCTCCGGCAGCGGCTCCGGGGGCTCCGGGGGCTCCGGGAACGGCAGCGGCCCCGTCCCCTCGCGCTGCACCTGCGGGAAATGTGGCTGCGTGGGGACCCTCCCCCGGGACTGACCCTGGCCCCCACCACCCCGGGATTGACCCCCCACCCCCCCCGGGACTGACCCTCCCCCGGGACTGACCCTGACCCCCCCACCCCGGGATTGACCCCCCGCCCCCCCCCGGGACTGACCCTGACCCCCCCACCCCGGGATTGACCCCCCGCCCCCCCCCGGGACTGACCCTCCCCCAGGACTGACCCTGACCCCCCCACCCCGGGATTGACCCCCCGCCCCCCCCCGGGACTGACCCTCCCCCGGGACTGACCCTGACCCCCCCACCCCGGGATTGACCCCCCGCCCCCCCCCGGGACTGACCCTCCCCCGGGACTGACCCTGACCCCCCCACCCCGGGATTGACCCCCCGCCCCCCCCCGCGGACACCGCCCCCCTACCGGACACTGACCCCCCCCTCCCGCCCCGGGACTCCCCTCCCGGACACTGGACACCCCCCCCATCCCCGGCCACCGGGACCCGCCCCCCCCCAGGGATCCCTCCGGGCCACCGGGAGCCCCCCAGCACCGGACACCGACCCGCACCCCCTCTGCCCCCCCCGCCCCCCCCACATACCGGTTCCTCGGGGGAATCCCCGGGGGGGTCCGTGCCGGGGGGGGCTGCACAGCTGGAGAGCACCTGCAGTGGGGGGGGCTCTTCCAATGCAGGGGGGCTCTGCGATGGGGGGGGCCCATTTTTTAGGGGAGTCCCTTGGGACGGGGGCGCTCCCGTGTCTGGAGGAGGGGGTGCAGGGGGGGGGGAGGCCCTGCGTGGGGGAAGGGATTTTTTGGGGGACCTCCTCTTGGGGGAGGGGGTCCCTTTTTTGGGGGGGGCTCCCATGGGCAGGGACCTCCCCC
>JAUMJM010000311.1:0-42547 GCA_033558235.1 Neomorphus geoffroyi
TGGATAAGGCCGGTGCCTTGCGCGACACCTTGTTCTGCAAAGCTGCAGTGGCATTGTGCTCACCTGCTCGAATGTTTGACGCTGCAGCCGTCATTACGTGGGGCATTTTAAGTTGACAAGACGAATTAAACGACTCCTGCACTTGTGAGAAGTCAATACCACGCTCCTCCTCGCTACTATTGGGTTCATCCCCAACACTCTTCCTGTTCCACAGGCAGCCCAAACATCATGTGCAAAAACAAAGATAAATGCTCACCTGAGCTGTGAGATAAGACCTTGCTCTTAGACACCAATCTCGCTGACAACCTCCTCCTCTTCTCATACCGCTCGGAAGCACAAAACTTCATGCCGCTGAGACTGCGAGCGGCAACTGCAATTAAAGGAAAAAGGCACATGTTTAGACACTATCCGAAAACCACCCGCTGCCCACGGGGATTCTCCAGCTCCTGCTCTGTAGCTTTGATTGCTCGTCTGCCGGGACACTACCACCTCGTGCTGCCGTGGTGAGGTTTGCCTGTGACCTGTAATACATAAAAAGCATAAAACTCTTCTAGCTTCACAGGCAACACAACTCCCGAGCAAACTGCTACTTCGACAGCTCGCCGTCGCTGTCCTTGCTTGAGTCGGCTCCGTTGTCAATGTTCTTCTTTGCACATGGCTTCGCTCCTTCGAAATACAAAACCTGAACCTACAAGCTCCCACGCAGCCACCAATCACATCTTCCCTCCAATACTGTGGGCCAAGTCACCTTCTTATTGCTGCGCTCCCTGCTGTCGCCCTTAGGTGCCCGGCTCATCTCTTTGCATCTGAAAACGAAACCAAATACATCGATCAGAAGCTCATCGAGAACTGAACAATTCCTGTGCTCTCGCTCCCATTTAGGAACTCTGTCTAGATTCCAACTACAGCCAGCCATAGAAAAAAAGCCATACTTTAAGGCTTGTACATATGGGTCTTCACACCTGTGAGAGTCAGTCTGCTTCCTACTGCTCGACAGCCCCTCTCACGTAGCTCCAGACACTCCCATACAACACTGTTGAAATGACTTCCCTTGTGACCCCGCAGATGTACTGGATCCGAGAAGACTGAGCAACTTCACCTCAACGGCCTCGGCATATCATCCTAGTAACTACGTACTCTCACCGCTCTTCCACCTAGCCCTGATTCTACATTCTCAGGCAGAGCAGTGCCGAGCCGCACACACACAGACTGACGCTACACAGAACATTAAACAGTGCAACTCAAATGATGAGAGAATTCAGCGATAAGACCGACTCCCAGACTGTAGGCACGGTCCGGCAAGAGGATCTACAGGTCCATGAGGGTAAGGTAAGCAGGCTGCATAACAAGGCCAAAGGTAAGCATCGTGGATTGTAAACAAGAAACAGCCAAAACCAAGCCGAGGTACGCACAAGAAGCCCATTTTCAAGATCTAAAACTGAGATAACACAGAGAAGACATCCCGATGCACAAAGATGAATGACTGGAGAGCACGGGTGCTGGCACCGACAGCAATACTGCTATAATAGTTGACCGTAAACTAAAACTAAACTAAGACTAAAGCATGCGATTCAAGAAAAAGAACCGGCACTGCGCCAATAACTACAAGCATCTGAGACCCTGGGGATGTTACCTGAGGAACACGCAGCATCCTTTGATCGCAAAGACAATAAAGACCCAAGAAAGCTTTAAAACACAGCAGACAAACAGCCAAACGACAGACACAGGCCTGAACTGCTCTGCCCCGCACCTGATTACATCATGCTGAAAAGAACCCCGCTCCCTATACCGACCCAATAGGGACTCTTCCTACGTTGCTCTTTACCCTAAGCTACTTTTAGAACTCCTCTCTGCCGTTCCCACTCTTCTCTCTTTTGCCAAGCCCCATCCCAGCCTCGTCCCTTGACTCGGCTTTCAGAGGCCAAAACCGTCCTCAAGAAACCGATGAACCCCCCCTCCCTTATCTAAACTGCATCCTAGTACCAGAGCGTTAGAAATTCCTTTTCTATTCAAGAGTTGTCAAATAAAAATCCCCGCTCCTTCCTAACAGTTCCTGTCCTGCACTTGTGCTTCCCAATCCTTCTGCGACCTTTCTCACAAACTGCGCTTCCGATCCCTTCCCTATAGTTTAAGTGTCCTTCTTACCTTCTGTTATCCTAAAGAATCCGGTGCCTGCTACAGTCTGACAGGGTAAGCTGACTTTCAATTCCTACGATCTGAAGGGTGCCTGTTACAAAGCATAAAGCCTCTATGAACAACACGTTGTTCCACAGATATTGAATAACAGCAGCAGGTTACGCCATAGCCAAAAAAATCCAAGCAAACAGAAAGAACATAATATAATACCTAAAAAAAGTATGAACTATTAACATATCTTACCGTGGCTGGACACCTAGTATAAAATTACTGACCTAAAAAACCCATACACCTCCTACATAAAATAATTGTATTTTCTAATACATGTGCTTCTTAACCTTGACTCAGCAGAAAACTCTTGCACCTAACAAACTCCTCTACTTTTCTAAACTAAAAAAAAACCAAAAAACCTAAACCAACTTAGCCTACTCAAAAGGCTACAATGACCTGAAAGAAAAGGAGAACACTGATCTTGAGAGAGACCAAAAACTGAATGAACCCCAGATGAAAGGCCTGAGGCTTTTAAACCCCTGGGCCTCCCCGCCCACCACCTGGGAGTGGTGCGTGGAAAACCCTACAAAGGCATAACTAGGACCAGCTGCGGAGTTCTCATTTGCCTTGCATTTACGAGGACAACATCGAGTGGAGAGGCGGACCCTTACCAGAAACACGGGTATATGCTCATTTACTACAGCTATATCTATCATCAAAGTTTATCTCTGACTTGACTAATTTTGGCAACTAAAGCTACACAGCCAGGTTCCCAAAAATCACCGTGCCCCACCCTCAGGTGAAGGGGAAATGAAAACAAGAGTAGAAAGGCTTGCAGAGTGGAAACTAAAGCTACAAATTTAATGAAATTATAGTACTATAATACTAATGCTTAAAATAATTACATGGGCATAAAAGACATACTAATATCTAAGGTTACACTCTCCCCCTGCCCTCGATGACCATAAGTCACCACCAATGCTGCAGAACAGACGTGGGGTAACAGGTCCGTGATAACAAGAAGAAGTGAAACAAGAGACAGAGAAGTACAAATTGAGGTTAATGGACACTGAGTATTAAGAGACATGATGCCAGGAAAAACTAGGTTTGCTGTAAACCTAAATGCCTCTCAGAAAAAATAATATGAGGATTCAGAAGTAAAGCTGATGTTGCTATCCCAAGATATAGGACTGCAATTATTTGGGACTCTAGTGGGATCAAAGGAACTTTAGACCCAAACGGCCTCCTTGAGAATCAGGGAAAAGCTCAACGGCTGAGCTCCAATTAAAATGGAAGAAACAAAAAGGCCCTGAAAATACCCATTCTGTAACCACCTGCAGGCTACTTTGCTGTGCAACGAACCAAGATCCGTGAGAAATATCCATGGCAGCCCTCAGAATTGCAAGTAGAATATTTAGGGTGAATATCTTTGGGAGGGGCCCGAGTTGTGCTAAACTCACCTGAGACAGAGGGGTAATATGGCCTGGGAGTCCTTTCAGCCCTAGTGCTAGATGACTGGAATTGCTCTATAACTGCACAAGTAACACGTTGGCCTTCAGGATTAAACCCATAAGGCAAACGGTAATCTTTGGCAATTGTAACTGCCGGGCTTTCAGATTTAACAGCCTCTGTACAAAAGGCTGCGTGCACGCAGCCCACAGAGAATGCAGGGAGAGTAGCTGAATCTCCTGCTATGGCTCCTGTGCGCTTTGACCGATTCGCCTTACCGACTTGAGGAGTACAAGACAGCCTAAATACGTTTTTAGCCTCCATTCAGGACAAGTTAAGTACCAGGCGAGCCCAGATGGGTGAATTCTATACCTGGACACAGTCTGAGATAGAATCGCTTAAGAGAGACGGGTGGCATGGACCTTACAAGACCAAAACCCTAGAGAATCCGTTAATCCTAAAGCAGTGAATGGGCAAAAAAGGATCAGAGCAGAGGAAGAAGAATCCCAGATAGACCCACCTTTGATTCCAAAGGAAATGAGTTGTGAAAAAGGGAGCTAGAATTAGGAATCCCCAAAAAAGCTTGTTATATGGGGTATCGACAACAAATTTGCAACAATTAGTGACATTACTGAGCCAAAAAGGTTTGGCCCCCATTCCCTGAGAGCTCCACTGCTGGTACCAACCGAATGAGATGTCATCCGGTTAGAAGATGCTATGGTAAAAAACAAAAGACCCCTGGAAAGTTGTTGACGCAGCCTTGCGACCAGGTAATGAATATCCAATGGCTACCTGATCGTTTTTGAACCTGCTGTAATTTTACCGGTTTTTAGTCTTGGACTTAATCAAAATGAATACTTTGGCGTTCAGTCTATCAAAGGGCCAGTACTGGAAACTCCCTAGTGGAACCGTATGGAGTTTTGCTCATTGGCCTCCAAAACCACAGGCGCAAAGTAGATAATTAGAAGCATCCATTGTAATACCCTCTTCCACGGTCTGTAACTTGAAACATTAGCCTTTACCCACAGCCAGATCAGCAGGTATCAGTGATGTAACCTCATTCGTGGAATCCCAGAAAATAATATCCTGAACGCATTCACCCGGTAACTCCTCCGTTTGGCCAGTGGAAAAGCCCAAAGGGACCTCGAGGCTAACGGTAGAAGCTAGGAAGCTGAATGCTAACACCGAGCTCTTACAGCTGCTGTCCTGAATATCACTGAAACGATTACTCGGATTCAAAGTCAAAACCGTAGTCGGATGGCAGTCGTAGAGGTAAAAATACTTTTTTTTTTTTTTTTTTTACGTTTCCTTCCAGGTCAAGGAGAAAAGCGGTTTGCACTTATATTTAAGGGCATCTGATATACCGGTAACTGACGACCACGAGGCTATCGACATTCACCTAGGATAGCTCATAATGCCCTTACGAAAACATTAGCCCAATCAGGGGTAAATCTGGGAATAACAATTTACCGATATATCAATGACATCTTAGTAGTGGGAAACGTGCAAGAATCTGTTCGAGAGCAAATGACAAGGGTAATAGATGAATCACAAAACCTAGGACAGGAAATTTCTCCCTCAAAAATAAAAGGGCAGGCACAAGAAGTGACATTTGTAGGAATAGGGCAAATCCAGGGCACTAGATCTCTCCCACCAGATTCATGAAAACAAATAAAGGATAAACGAGGCCCTTGCTCTCTAACAGAACTAAAGGAAGCGTTGGGAACCCTTGGATACCAGAGGAAACACATTTCAGGGTTTTCCACTGTTACCTGACCGCTGTAGAGCCTGCTACAAACCAGAGAGAAACGGGAGTAGGAGAAATTGCCTGAACGAGCTTGGTGATTTTGATTTTCATTGGCCTGCATCGGCAATAGTGTGGCCAGTACATCTAGAGAAATTATCATCCCCTTATACTCTGCACAGGTCAGGCTGCACCTTAAGTATCTGGTTCTGGGCCCCTCGGTTTTAGAAAGATGTCGAGATGCTGCAGTATATCCAGAGGAGAGTGACCAGGACTCTGAAGGGGCTGGAGCACGAGGCCTGTGAAGAGCAACTGAGGGAGCTGGGGTTGTTTAGGCTGGAGAAGAGGAGGCTCAGGGGAGACCTCATTGCTCTCTACGACTGCCTGAAAGGAGGCTGTAGTCAGGTAGGGGTTGGTCTCTTCTCTCGCGTGACCGGTGACAGAACGAGAGGACACGGTCTCAAGCTTCGCCAGGGGAGGTTTAAGCTTGACATTAGGAAAGAATTCTTGACTGAAAGGGCGATTGGCCATTGGAATGCGCTGCCCAGGGAGGTGGTGGAGTCACTGTCCCTGGAGGGGTTTAAGGAGAGATTGGATGAGGCACTTAGTGCCACGGTGTAGTTCACAATTAGGAGTAGGTGTGGGTTGGGTCACAGGTTGAACTCGATCTCAGAGGTCTCTTCTGACCTTATTATACTGTAATATTCCCAAGGGATAAAAATCTCATTACTTGAAAAGCACGCTGAAGTTAGAATACGTCAAAATTTTTGCACTAATGCTTTCTACACATAGTTGACCTGTCAAAAGCTAACAAATCATCGTGCTTCCTACACGTACGGAGGGCACATAAAAGTTATCTTTCTTGAAGTACAAAAGACATTGAATTTTTCTTTAAGTTTTCAGAATGAAGAATAAGAGATTTTTTTGTACTCCATGGAGAACTGAATTTAAAGATAATAAAATAAATATCTATGCTTGTTGAACTGACAAGGTACGAAGTAAAGGTACAGGCGGATTTGAGGAAATATGAACGAACAGTTTTGAAAACACGTCCACGCGTGTGAATAAGAGTTTTTGTAGCTAACGCAGGAAGATGAAGAGCACAAGTATAAAGAAAAGCTACGGGTGTTCTCTTAAATATGGCAATATCTTTACTCTGAGTTAATGGATTATTTAAGCTTTGGCACTTGAGTTCATTTAACTCAAGATAGATGAATTGTTTTATTAATGGAAAACATCCAACCGCCTTGCAACTTATAATTAGTAAGCTCCAGACACTCCCATAAAACACAGTCCTAACCTCACAAACAGGGAACGTGAGCCGCTCTTGGAGTGAACTGCGTTTCCAGCTCAGGCACGCACACGCATTGAGATCCCACGAATCACAGGTAAGCCTCATAAACTTCAGTGGAGCTACACAGATGTCTACGGGTGTGGGTCTGGCCCAACATCTTAAATATGTGACAATTAAAAAGGACAATGTTAAAGTAAAAGTCTGTTATTAGGGGTTTAGGTGCTGCTACACTTGCGCTTCTGAGCGTAACATAGTAGTTTTATTCTGCTTTATGACAGGTACCAGAGCACTCGGTTTGCATATGTATCCCCAAGCGAGCTCATCGGCGATTGCTTAATCCAAGAAACTAAAATGTTGCCGAGAAGTAAATCTTACCCAAATATAATCTCTCGTACATCTTACTACACACATAGTTCTGAATTGCTAAATAGTAGTAAGAAGTGCTATGGAATTTATAAGATAAATTTATTTAAATCCTTTGTGCCCCTATGGATTAACAAGAATAAAAAACTACACAAAACCATCCCTGCCTCTAATGATAAAATGAGAACAAAGAAAGACGAGACAGTATTGACTGCAAATATTTGTGGTAACACGTCTCAGAAGTTTTCACGTTCCAAACCAATTTTGCTTTAAGATTTAAAAGTAAACCCACAAGTAAAATTATTATCTTACGCTTACAGAAGAAATGATCACAGTCAGCTCAAATGCGCCACAAAGAAGAACACGCAACTCCCCAGAACAAAGTCAAGAAATGAAGACTGCTCCGACTCCTGACTTCACCTAATCCTGCAGCAGCAGGTGAGAACCAGCTTTAAATCAGGCCTTTTAAGGGGCAAGCCTCTTCACCTGTACCAAATTGTTTAGCACAAGTGTGGCACAGATTTAGCCAATGCAATTATTACTTTAAGATGCTTTTTATCAAGATCCACTCTTTTAATTCCAAGTTTAGCATCTACTTACAATGGGTAATGAGAAATTAATCCTAAATATAACGTTCCCGGTTTTTCTGAAAGTGGATATATCATTAAAAGAGCCAAGCTTGATTTAAATTATGTAAGTTTATAGCACATACATTATCAAGCCGATGAATAGCCAATTTTCCTTGTCAAAAACATGTCCAGATTCAAAGATTCATTCCATATTCTAGACACTGAGATAGAATGCTTGGAAGTATACCAATAACAGTTAGATATAATGGGCTTTACATAAGCATATTGTCTTACCATCGCGTGCAGATATGGGTTACCTGTACTCATAGTGCTAAAAAGTCAAGGCTGGAAAGTCCAATAAAACTATCAGAGAAGCTAAAAATAAAAGCAGATCCTAGACCTGAAAGAAAAGTGTACAGACACAATCATTGCTGATGTCAGCTGAGTTGCACCCCTTCCTACGACGGAAGTAACTGTGATCACTGCTCCAATATCATTAGTCAGGCTCTGATTGCAGGGTCCTGCGAATCCCAAGCACATAAACTCACCTGGGGTCCCGTGTCTCTGAGTTATAGAGGAGGAAAAAAAAAGTCAACACAATAAAGCTCTGTGACTTGAGACATGAGGAGGAGATCGACACGCATTGATCTTGCCACCGACACTTCTCCTAGCAGAAACTTAGGAAAAAACCCAAGGACGGGAATCTTATAATGCCGCATGTTAAGAAACACCACCTTACTGAATGAACTAGTGAGACCAAAACTAGTGGGAGCTGCAGTGGTACCACGCAGTTGTCCTGCGTGTGCAAAAATGCTCCTCAGAGTTCCTCCATCAGCAAGCGGTGGCTCTCGCTGTAGAAAGCTGTTCTCACCTTTGTGTAGTATGTGAGAAAGGACAAAACCCTCTCTCCGGTTCCCTGCTGCTAAAAACAGTCAGGGATTAAATAATACAAACTGCTGGATTTTTCCCCTGTTTATCAACGTAGAGAAGAGTCTTTTGGTCTTTCCCAACGTAAAGCTGGAATCTGAATATGTTATAAGTTCTCAAGTTTCACAGGCCTACGTTATGTAAACATAAAAGCTCTGCTTGTCAAACACACAAGGCTAAACAACAATTAGTTGGATATATGTGTTTTCCTACATCGCAGCCTCCTCGGCATTCTTGCACTATCACAGCATCATAACGTTGGAAAAGACCTTCGAGATCATCGAGTCCAACCTATGACCCGACACCTACTCCTACTCGTCAACTACATCCTGTCACTATGTGCCTCATCCAATCTTTCTTTAAACACCTTTAGGGACGGTGACTCCACCACCTTCCCGGGCAGCGCATTCCGATGGCCAATCGCCCTTTCAGTAAAGAACTTCTTCCTAATGTCGAGCCTAAACCTCCCCTGACGAAGCTTGAGACCGTGTCCTCTTGTTCTGTCGCCGATCACCTGGGAGAAGACACCAACCCCTGCCTGACTAGAACCTCCTTTCAGGCAGTTGTAGAGAGCAATAAGGTCTCCCCTTAGCCTCCTCTTCTTCAGTCTAAACAACGCCAGCTCCCTCAGTCGCTCCTCAGAGGCCTTGTGCTCCAGCCCCTTCCCCATCCTCGTCGCTCTCCTCTGGACGCACCCCAGCATCTCAACATTTCTCTCAAACCGAGGGGCCCAGAAAGGCAGACAGCTCTGCCGGGCTGGAGGACAAAAGCTGCAGCTGGCAGCAGAACTAAGTACAGTCGTTCAGCTGGTGACTCGCTGGAAGGGACTGTTTGGATGCGGCCTGGGGAGAAAACGTTGCTGATTTGATTTTTTTTTTTTCTTTTTCAGATTCAGAAATACCTCGGCTTCTCGCAACGTCACCTTTTCCGGATGAGACCTTCCGGTTCCCTGTGCAGCCGGAGCCTGAACCTGGAGCTGCCCAAACCGTCGTTCATTTGAACTGGTGAAGTGGATCTTGCCTGCAAACCTGGAAGCGTTGCGTGTGTTCTCAGCCCGGTTAACGGCGGCCGTGCTTGTCGAAGCGTTTTGCGCTCTACAGTCCTCTCGCTGCTCTTTTCCTCTAAATCTGGCTGGTGGAGCAGGTTTTAAAAGTAACGCTGTGCCTGGGCTGCTTTTCCATGTGAAAGTTTCACGTGGACGTAATTTAGAGGGTCTTAAGGGTAAAGAGTTTGTATTGGGTAAGATTCAGTTTGGGTCTTTTTCTCTCTTTTATTATGTACACGTGACAGAAAAAAACCCCATTAAAATAAATCGCATTCTCTCTGGGCTATTTTTGAACTTGGCCCAAAGACACTGCTTTCCATGTTGCGAGTTTTCATGTTCCGTGTGGCTTCCTTTCAATATATTCTGCTTCAATTTGAAAGCCTTGTGTTGGTGAAACACATCTGATAAATCAGCCAGCCATGACTTGGTGCATCAAATGTGAAGCAATTTACTGGATGCCTGGCTAGCTGAGTGGTTTAATACCCTGGCAGGAGGAGTGGGACACCAGATTCAAAGCGTTATTGTACATAAGTTTATTGCTTTTTCCATGTGTGTTTATTGCATCCCTCGGTAAATTACTTTGTATTACACCTCTCAAGCCTAAATGCACACTTTCAGCTTTCACAGCCCTAGTGGAAGTCGCATCCTTAGTGAGAGGATGGAATGTGGTAATATAATGGCCTGCATCAGGAATAGTGTTGCCAGCAGGACTAGAGAGGTCATCATCCCCTTCTCCTCGGCACTGGTCAGGCCGCACGTCGGTCCACACCGAATTCCGCGGGCCACGCTGGAGCGGCTCGCAGATGATGCGATCCCAGCCAAGAGAAGAAGGCCGAGGAAACCGGCTTGCAGCAAGCCATTTGCCAGGGAAACGCCTCCCAGTCGGAATGGCCCCAGCTATAAACCAGCAGGTTTCACGCTCTAACGCGCACACGCCTGGCAACGCAGCTTCGCCAGCTCTCTCATCCCCCTAGGATGGATCCCACCAGGCCCCACAGATTTATGAGGACGCAAGTGGCTCAGCAGCTCTCTGACTTCTGCCTCCCGGACTGCGGGGGGGGGGGGGGGGCTCTATCGCGCCCTGACCCCATCTACCCCTTCACAACAGCAGCAGTCCAGCGAACAATCTGCCTTACTGTTGAAAACGCAGGGAAAGAAGGCGTTAAGTGCCTCAGCCCTTTCCTCACCTTCAGCTACTCTGCTTCCCCTCACATCCAATAAGGAGACGAAGTCGTCGCTGCCCTTCCTTCTGCCATCAACGTATTTGTGAAAACACTTCCTATTATCCTTCGCAGAAGTGGCCAATTTGAGCTCCGGCTGGGCTTGCGCCTCCCTCATTTTCTTCCTACAAGACTTAACGACATCTTGGAACGTAACCTGATTTACCAGACGGGTCCCACGTTAGAGACCGAGATAGGCTTCCCTGCTTACTACCACAACGTTAGTCACGTATCGCTCAGGAAAGCTCGCAACTCACTGCTGGCCTGCGCGCACGGTTGCTGTACGCAGGCTTCACTCTCCAAGAAACAACAAGTTTGCTTCTCACATTAAAAGCAACGCTTCCCCTGGCACGGCTTCAGCTCATGAAGTACATTTCAGCCCAACACCGTTCTCTAGATCCAGCATTCCCTAAACACAATCCCATCGCATGCTATGATGAAACAGAAAACACTCCTGCCAGAGCCGCCAGCAACACCAACTGTCATTAGCAGCGAAAAGCCACGAGAAAGCCACGTACACGAACGCAGTGAGGGTGGACTGGGGACTTGGGAGAGGACTATGTAGCGGAATTGGCAGGAGGAGAGACTTGGGAGGGGACTGGGCACGTGGAAGGGGCAGGGACTTGGGAACGGACTGGGGACATGGGAGAACAGGGACTTGGGAGGGAACTGGGGACATGGAGGGGACTGGGGACATTGGAGGGGCAGGGACTTGGGAGGGGCAGGGAGTTGGGAGTGGCAGGGAGTGGGGAGGGGACTGGGGACAAGGGAGGGGCAGGGACTTGGGAGGGGACTGGGGACATGGGAGGGGATTAGGGACTTTGGAGCGGCAGGGTCTGGGGAGGGGACTGGGAACATGGGAGGGGCAAGGACTAGGGAGGGGACTGGGGACTTGGGAGGGGATTGGGGACTTTGGAGGGGCAGGGACTGGGGAGGGGCAAGGACTTGGTAGGGGCAGGGACTTGGAAGGGGACTGGGTACGTACCAGGGCTGGGGACTGGGGACTTGGGAGGGGCGGGGACTTGGGAGGGGATTGGGGACATGGAAGGGGCAGGGACAGGGGAGGGAATGGGGACATGGAAGGGGCAAGGACTTGGGAGGGGACTGAGGACTTGGGAGGGGCAGGGACTTGGGAGGGGCAGGGACTGGGGAGGGGCAAGGACTTGGGTGGGGACTGGGGACATGGGAGGGCAGGGACTGGGGACTTGGGAGGGGCGGGGACTGGGGACATGGGAGTGCAGGGACTTGGGAGGGGACTGGGGACATGGGAGGGGCAGGGACTTGGGAGGGGACTGGAGACATGGGAGGGGCAGGGAGTTGGGAGTGGTAGGGACTGGGGACATGGGAGGGGCAGGGACTGGGGAGGGGACTTGGGAGGGGCAGGGACTTGGGTGGGGACTTGGGAAATGGGAGTGGCAGGGACTAGGGAGGGGACTGGGGACTTGGGAGGGGCAGGGACTTGGGAGGGGACTGGAGACATGGGAGGGGCAGGGAGTTGGGAGTGGTAGGGACTGGGGACATGGGAGGGGCAGGGACTGGGGAGGGGACTTTGGACTTGGGAGGGGATTAGGGACTTTGGAGGGGAGGGGACTGGGGACATGGGAGAGGCAGGGACTTGGGAGGGGACCGGGGACATGGGAGGGGCAAGGACTTGGGAGGGGCAGGGACTTGGGAGGGGACTGGGGACATGGGAGGGGCAAGGACTTGGGAGGGGACTGGGGACATGGGAGGGGAGTGGGGACATGGGAGGGGCAGGGACTTGGGAGGGGCAGGGACTGGGAAGGGGACTAGGGACATGGGAGGGCCAGGGACTTGGGAGGGGATTGGGGACATGGGTGGGGCAGGGACAGGGGAGGGGCAGGGACTTGGGAGGGGAATGGGGAAATGGGCGGGGCAGGGACTGGGGAAGGGACTGGGGAATTGGGAGGGGCAAGGCTTGGGTAGGACAAGGACTTGGGAGGGGACTGGAGACATGGAAGGGGCAGGGACTGGGGAGGGGACTGGGGACATGGGAGGGGCAGGGACTTGGGCGGGGAATGGGGACATGGGAGGGGCAGGGACTTGGGCGGGGAATGGGGACATGGGAGGAGCAGGGAATTGGTAGGGGATTGGTGAAATGGGAGGGGCAGGGACTGGGGAGGGGACTGGGGACATGGGAGGGGCAAGGACTGGGGAGGGGACTGGGGACATGGGAGGGGACTGGGGACATGGGAGGGGCACGGACTTGGGAGGGGACTGGGGAAATGGGAGGGGCAGGGACTAGGGAGGGGATTGGGGACATGGGAGGGGCAGGGACTTGGGAATGGCAGGGACTGGGGAGGAAACTGGAGACATGGGAGGGGCAGGGACTTGGTAGGGGAGGGGACTGGGGAAATAGGAGAGGCAGGAACTGGGGAGGGGACTGGGGACATTGGAGGGGCAGGGACTTGGGAGGGGCAGGGACTTGGGAGGGGACTGGGGACATGGGAGGGGTACGGACTTTGGAGGTGACTGGGGACATGGGAGGGGCAGGGAGTTGGGAGGGGCAGGGACTGGGGAGGGGACTGGGGACATGGGAGGGGCAGGGACTGGGGAGGGGATTTGGGACTTGGGAGGGGCAGGGACTTTGGCGGGGAATGGGGACATGGGAGGAGCAGGGACTTGGTAGGGGATTGGGGAAATGGGAGGGGCAGGGAATTGGGAGGGGACGGGAGACATGGGAGGGGCAGGGAGTTGGGAGTGGTAGGGACTGGGGAGGGGTCTGGGGACATGGGAGGGGCAGGGACTTGGGAGGGGATTGGGGACGTGGGAGGGGCAGGGACTTGGGAGTGGCAGGGACTGGGGAGGAAACTGGAGACATGGGAGGGGCAGGGACTTGGGAGGGGATTGGGAAAATGGGAGGAGCAGGGAATTGGGAGGGGACGGGAGACATGGGAGGGGCAGGGAGTTGGGAGTGGTAGGGACTGGGGAGGGGTCTGGGGACATGGGAGGGGCAGGGACTTGGGAGGGGATTGGGGACTTGGGAGGGGCAGGGACTTGGGAGTGGCAGGGACTGGGGAGGAAACTGGAGACATGGGAGGGGCAGGGACTTGGGAGGGGATTGGGACTTTCCAGGGGCAGGGACTTGGGAGGGGCAGGGATTTGGGAGGGGACTGGAGAAATGGGAGGGGCAGGGACTTGGGAGGGGACTGTGGAAATGGGAGGGGCAGGGACTAGGGAGGGGATTGGGGACATGGGAGGGGCAGGGACTTGGGAGTGGCAGGGACTGGGGAGGGGACTGGGGACATGGGAGGGGCAGGGACTTGGGAGGGGACTGGGGAGGGGACTGGGGAAATGGGAGAGGCAGGAACTGGGGAGGGGATTGGGGACATTGGAGGGACAGGGACTTGGGAGGGGCAGGGACTTGGGAGGGGACTGGGGACATGGGAGGGGCACGGACTTTGAAGGTGACTGGGGACATGGGAGGGGCTGGGACTTGGGAGGGGCAGGGCCTGGGGAGGGGACTTGTAAGAGGACTGGGGACTTGGGTGGGGACTGGGGACATGGGAGGGGCAGGGACTGGGGAGGGGACTGGGCACATGGGAGGGGCAGGGACTTGGGAGGGGACTGGGGACACGGGAGGGGCACGGACTTGGGAGGGGACTGGGGAAATGGGAGGGGCAGGAACTAGGGAGGGGATTGGGGACATGGGAGGGGCAGGGACTTGGGAGTGGCAGGGACTGGGGAGGAAACTGGAGACATGGGAGGGGCAGGGACTTGGGAGGGGATTGGGACTTTCCAGGGGCAGGGACTTGGGAGGGGACTGGGGACATGGTAGGGGCAGGGACTTGGGTGGGGAGTCGGGACATGGGAGCGGCAGGGACTGGGGAGGGGACTGGGGACTTGGGAGGGGCAGGGACTTGGGAGGGGACTGGAGAAATGGGAGGGGCAGGGACTTGGGAGGAGACTGTGGAAATGGGAGGGGCAGGGACTAGGGAGGGGATTGGGGACATGGGAGCGGCAGGGACTTGGGAGGGGACTGGGACTTTCCAGGGGCAGGGACTGGGGAGGGGACTGGGGACTTGGGAGGGGCAGGGATTTGGGAGGGGACTGGAAAATGGGAGGGGCAGGGACTTGGGAGGGGCCTGTGGAAATGGGAGGGGCAGGGACTAGGGAGGGGATTGGGGACATGGGAGGGGCAGGGACTTGGGAGTGGCAGGGACTGGGGACATGGGAGGGGCAGGGACATGGGAGGGGAGGGGACTGGGGAGGGGACTGGGGAAATGGGAGAGGCAGGAACTGGGGAGGGGACTGGGGACATTGGAGGGACAGGGACTTGGGAGGGGCAGGGACTTGGGAGGGGACTGGGGACATGGGAGGGGCACGGACTTTGAAGGTGACTGGGGACATGGGAGGGGCAGGGACTGGGGAGGGGACTTGGGACTTGGGAGGGGCAGGGACTTGGGAGGTGACTGGGGACATGGGAGGGGCAAGGAATGGGGAGGGGTCTGGGGACTTGGGAGGGGACTGGGGACATGGGAGGGGCAGGAACTGGGGAGGGGACTGGGCACAAGGGAGGGGCAGGGACTTGGGAGGGGACTGGGGACTTGGGAGGGGACTGGGGACATGGGAGGGGCACGGACTTGGGAGGGGACTGGGGAAATGGGAGGGGCAGGGACTAGGGAGGGGATTGGGGACATGGGAGGGGCAGGGACTTGGGAGTGGCAGGGACTGGGGAGGAAACTGGAGACATGGGAGGGGCAGGGACTTGGGAGGGGATTGGGACTTTCCAGGGGCAGGGACTTGGGAGGGGACTGGGGACATGGGAGGGGCAGGGACTTGGGTGGGGAGTCGGGACATGGGAGCGTCAGGGACTGGGGAGGGGACTGGGGACTTGGGAGGGGCAGGGACTTGGGAGGGGACTGGAGAAATGGGAGGGGCAGGGACTTGGGAGGAGACTGTGGAAATGGGAGGGGCAGGGACTAGGGAGGGGATTGGGGACATGGGAGGGGCAGGGACTTGGGAGTGGCAGGGACTGGGGAGGGGACTGGGGACATGGGAGGGGCAGGGACTTGGTAGGGGAGGGGACTGGGGAAATAGGAGAGGCAGGAACTGGGGAGGGGACTGGGGACATTGGAGGGGCAGGGACTTGGGAGGGGCAGGGACTTGGGAGGGGACTGGGGACATGGGAGGGGTACGGACTTTGGAGGTGACTGGGGACATGGGAGGGGCAGGGAGTTGGGAGGGGCAGGGATTGGGGAGGGGACTGGGGAGGGGCATGGACTTTGGCGGGGAATGGGGACATGGGAGGAGCAGGGACTTGGTAGGGGATTGGGGAAATGGGAGGGGCAGGGAATTGGGAGGGGACGGGAGACATGGGAGGGGCAGGGAGTTGGGAGTGGTAGGGACTGGGGAGGGGTCTGGGGACATGGGAGGGGCAGGGACTTGGGAGGGGATTGGGGACGTGGGAGGGGCAGGGAATTGGGACTGGCAGGGACTGGGGAGGAAACTGGAGACATGGGAGGGGCAGGGACTTGGGAGGGGATTGGGACTTTCCAGGGGCAGGGACTTGGGAAGGGACTGGGGACATGGGAGGGGAAGGGACTGGGGACAAGGGAGGTTCAGGGAGGGGCAGGGACTGGGGAGGGGACTGGGACTTTCCAGGGGGCAGGGACTGGGAGGGGACTGGGGACTTGGGAGGGGCAGGGATTTGGGAGGGGACTGGAGAAATGGGAGGGGCAGGGACTTGGGAGGGGACTGTGGAAATGGGAGGGGCAGGGACTAGGGAGGGGATTGGGGACATGGGAGGGGCATGGACTGGGGAGTGGCAGGGACTGGGGAGGGGACTGGGGATATGGGAGGGGCAGGGACTTGGGAGGGGAGGGGACTGGGGAGGGGGACTGGGGATATGGGAGGGGCAGGGACTTGGGAGGGGAGGGGACTGGGGAGGGGACTGGGGAAATGGGAGAGGCAGGAACTGGGGAGGGGGACTGGGAACATGGGAGGAGCAGGGACTTGGTAGGGGATTGGGGACTTGGGAGGTCCAGGGACTGGGGAGGGGACTGGGGACATGGGAGAAGCAGGGACTAGGGGAGGGGAGTGGGGACATGGGAGGGGCAGGGACTTGGGAGGGGCAGGGACTGGGAAGGGGACTAGGGACATGGGAGGGGACTGGGGACTTGGGAGGGCAGGGACTTGGGAGGGGATTGGGGACATGGGCGGGGCAGGGACTGGGGAGTGGCAGGGACTGGGGAAGGGACTGGGGAATTGGGATGGTCAAGGCTTGGGAAGGACAGGGACTTGGGAGGGGACTGGGGACATGGAAGGGGCAGGGACTGGGGAGGGGACTGGGGACTTGGGAGGGGCAGGGACTTGGGTGGGGACTGGGGACATGGGAGGGGCAGGGACTGGGGAGTGGACTGGGGACATGGGAGGGGCAGGGACATGGGAGTGGCAGGGACTGGGGAGGGGACTGGGGACATGGGAGGGGCCAGGGACTTGGTGTGGCAGGGACTGGGGAGGGGACTGGGGAAATGGGAGAGGCAGGGACTGGGGAGGGGACTGGGGACATTCGAGGGGCAGAGACTTGGGAGTGGCAGGGACTGGGGAGGGGCCTGGGGACATGGGAGGGGCAGGGACTTGGGAGGGGCAGGGACTGGGAAGGGGGACTAGGGACATGGGAGGGGACTGGGGACTTGGGAGGGCCAGGGACTTGGGAGGGGGTTTGGGGACATTGGGGCAGGGACTTGGGAGGGGAGGGGACTGGAGACTTGGGAGGGGATTAGGGACTTTGGAGGGGCAGGGACTGGGGACATGGGAGAGGCAGGGACTTGGGAGGGGACCGGGGACGTGGGTGGGGACTGGGGACATGGGAGGGGCAGGGACTTGGGAGGGGGCAGGGACTGGGGAGGGGACTGGGGACATGGGAGGGGCAAGGACTTGGGAGGGGACTGGGACATGGGAGGGGACTGGGGACATGGGAGGGGCAGGGACTTGGGAGGGGCAGGGACTGGAAGGGGACTAGGGACATGGGAGGGGACTGGGGACTTGGGAGGGGCCAGGGACTTGGGAGGGGATTGGGGACATGGGTGGGGCAGGGACTTGGGAGGGGCAGGGACAGGGGAGAGGGGCAGGGACTTGGGAGGGGAATGGGGAAATGGGCGGGGCAGGGACTTGGGAGTGGCAGGGACTGGGGAAGGGACTGGGGAATTGGGAGGGGCAAGGCTTGGGAAGGACAAGGACTTGGGAGGGGACTGGGGACATGGAAGGGGCAGGGACTGGGGAGGGGACTGGGGACTTGGGAGGGGCAGGGACTTGGGTGGGGACTGGGGACATGGGAGGGGCAGGGACTGGGGAGTGGGACTGGGGACAAGGGGGGGCAGGGACATGGGAGTGGCAGGGACTGGGGAGGGGACTGGGGACATGGGAGGGGCAGGGACTTGGGAGGGCAGGGACTTGGGAGGGGACTGGGGACATGGGAGGGGCACGGACTTGGGAGGTGACTGGGGACATGGGAGGGGCAAGGACTGGGGAGGGGACTGGGGACTTGGGAGGGGCAGGGTACTTGGGCGGGGAATGGGGACATGGGAGGAGCAGGGACTTGGTAGGGGATTGGGGAAATGGGAGGGGCAGGGACTGGGGAGGGGACTGGGACATGGGAGGGGCAGGGACTTGGGAGGTGACTGGGGACATGGGAGGGGCAAGGGACTGGGGAGGGGATTGGGGACTTGGGAGGGGACTGGGGACTTGGGTGGGCACTGGGGACATGGGAGGGGCAGGGACTGGGGAGGGGACTGGGCACAAGGGAGGGGGCAGGGACTTGGGAGGGGACTGGGGACTTGGGAGGGGGACTGGGGACATAGGAGGGGCAGGGACTTGGGAGGGGCAGGGACTTGGGAGGGGACTGGGGACATGGGAGGGGTACGGACTTTGGAGGTGACTGGGGACATGGGAGGGGCAGGGAGTTGGGAGGGGCAGGGACTGGGGAGGGGACCTGGGGACATGGGAGGGGCAGGGGACTGGGGAGGGGATTTGGGACTTGGGAGGGGCAGGACTTTGGCGGGGAATGGGGACATGGGAGGAGCAGGGACTTGGTAGGGGATTGGGGAAATGGGAGGGGCAGGGAATTGGGAGGGGACGGGAGACATGGGGAGGGGCAGGGAGTTGGGAGTGGTAGGGACTGGGGAGGGGTCTGGGGACATGGGAGGGCAGGGACTTGGGAGGGGATTGGGGACGTGGGAGGGGCAGGGACTTGGGAGTGGCAGGGACTGGGGAGGAAACTGGAGACATGGGAGGGGCAGGGACTTGGGAGGGGATTGGGAAAATGGGAGGAGCAGGGAATTGGGAGGGGACGGGAGACATGGGAGGGGCAGGGAGTTGGGAGTGGTAGGGACTGGGGAGGGGTCTGGGGACATGGGGAGGGGCAGGGACTTGGGAGGGGATTGGGGACTTGGGAGGGGCAGGGACCTTGGGAGTGGCAGGGACTGGGGAGGAAACTGGAGACATGGGAGGGGCAGGGACTTGGGAGGGGATTGGGACTTTCCAGGGGCAGGGACTTGGGAGGGGCAGGGATTTGGGAGGGGACTGGAGAAATGGGAGGGGCAGGGACTTGGGAGGGGACTGTGGAAATGGGAGGGGCAGGGACTAGGGAGGGGATTGGGGACATGGGAGGGGCAGGGACTTGGGAGTGGCAGGGACTGGGGAGGGGACTGGGGACATGGGAGGGGCAGGGACTTGGGAGGGGACTGGGGAGGGGACTGGGGAAATGGAGAGGCAGGAACTGGGGAGGGGATTGGGGACATTGGAGGGACAGGGACTTGGGAGGGGCAGGGACTTGGGAGGGGACTGGGGACATGGGAGGGGCACGGACTTTGAAGGTGACTGGGGACATGGGAGGGGCAGGGACTTGGGAGGGGCAGGGCCTGGGGAGGGGACTTGTAAGAGGACTGGGGACTTGGGTGGGACTGGGGACATGGGAGGGGCAGGGGACTGGGGAGGGGACTGGGCACATGGGAGGGGCAGGGACTTGGGAGGGGACTGGGGACACGGGAGGGGCACGGACTTGGGAGGGGACTGGGGAAATGGGAGGGGCAGGAACTAGGGAGGGGATTGGGGACATGGGAGGGGCAGGGACTTGGGAGTGGCAGGGACTGGGGAGGAAACTGGAGACATGGGAGGGGCAGGGACTTGGGAGGGGATTGGGACTTTCCAGGGGCAGGGACTTGGGAGGGGACTGGGGACATGGTAGGGGCAGGGACTTGGGTGGGGAGTCGGGACATGGGAGCGGCAGGGACTGGGGAGGGGACTGGGGACTTGGGAGGGGCAGGGACTTGGGGAGGGGACTGGAGAAATGGGAGGGGCAGGGACTTGGGAGGAGACTGTGGAAATGGAGGGGCAGGGACTAGGGAGGGGATTGGGGACATGGGAGCGGCAGGGACTTGGGAGGGGACTGGGACTTTCCAGGGGCAGGGACTGGGGAGGGGACTGGGGACTTGGGAGGGGCAGGGATTTGGGAGGGGACTGGAAAATGGGAGGGGCAGGGACTTGGGAGGGGCCTGTGGAAATGGGAGGGCAGGGACTAGGGAGGGGGATTGGGGACATGGAGGGGCAGGGACTTGGGAGTGGCAGGGACTGGGGACATGGGAGGGGCAGGGACATGGGAGGGGAGGGGACTGGGGGAGGGGGACTGGGGAAATGGGAGAGGCAGGAACTGGGAGGGACTGGGGACATTGGAGGGACAGGGACTTGGGAGGGGCAGGGACTTGGGAGGGGACTGGGGACATGGGAGGGGCACGGACTTTGAAGGTGACTGGGGACATGGGAGGGGCAGGGACTGGGGAGGGGACTTGGGACTTGGGAGGGGCAGGGACTTGGGAGGTGACTGGGGACATGGGAGGGGCAAGGAATGGGGAGGGGTCTGGGGACTTGGGAGGGGACTGGGGACATGGGGAGGGGCAGGAACTGGGGAGGGGACTGGGCACAAGGGAGGGGCAGGGACTTGGGAGGGGACTGGGACTTGGGAGGGGACTGGGGGACATGGGAAGGGGGCACGGACTTGGGAGGGGACTGGGGAAATGGGAGGGGCAGGGACTAGGGAGGGGATTGGGGACATGGGAGGGGCAGGGACTTGGGAGTGGCAGGGACTGGGGAGGAAACTGGAGACATGGGAGGGCAGGGACTTGGGAGGGGATTGGGACTTTCCAGGGGCAGGACTTGGGAGGGGGACTGGGGACATGGGAGGGGCAGGGGACTTGGGTGGGGGAGTCGGGACATGGGGAGCGTCAGGGACTGGGGAGGGGACTGGGGACTTGGGAGGG
Organism: Neomorphus geoffroyi; assembly: GCA_033558235.1. Lineage (NCBI taxonomy): Eukaryota > Metazoa > Chordata > Aves > Cuculiformes > Neomorphidae > Neomorphus > Neomorphus geoffroyi. Next base: position 21,013 of record JAUMJM010000311.1, read on the forward strand.
GCAGGGACTTGGGAGGGGACTGGAGAAATGGGAGGGGCAGGGACTTGGGAGGAGACTGTGGAAATGGAGGGGCAGGGACTAGGGAGGGGATTGGGGACATGGGAGGGGCAGGGACTTGGGAGTGGCAGGGACTGGGGAGGGGACTGGGGACATGGGAGGGGCAGGGACTTGGTAGGGGAGGGGACTGGGGAAATAGGAGAGGCAGGAACTGGGGAGGGGACTGGGGACATTGGAGGGGCAGGGACTTGGGAGGGGCAGGGACTTGGGAGGGGGACTGGGGACATGGGAGGGGTACGGACTTTGGAGGTGACTGGGGACATGGGAGGGGCAGGGAGTTGGGAGGGGCAGGGATTGGGGAGGGGACTGGGAGGGGCATGGACTTTGGCGGGGAATGGGGACATTGGGAGGAGCAGGGACTTGGTAGGGGATTGGGGAAATGGAGGGGCAGGGAATTGGGAGGGGGACGGGAGACATGGGAGGGGGCAGGGAGTTGGGAGTGGTAGGGACTGGGGAGGGGTCTGGGGACATGGGAGGGGCAGGGACTTGGGAGGGGATTGGGGACGTGGGAGGGGCAGGGAATTGGGACTGGCAGGGACTGGGGAGGAAACTGGAGACATGGGAGGGGCAGGGACTTGGAGGGGATTGGGACTTTCCAGGGGCAGGGACTTGGGAAGGGACTGGGGACATGGGAGGGGAAGGGACTGGGGACAAGGGAGGTTCAGGGACATGGGAGGGGCAGGGACTGGGGAGGGGACTGGGACTTTCCAGGGGCAGGGACTGGGGAGGGGACTGGGGACTTGGGAGGGGCAGGGATTTGGGAGGGGGACTGGAGAAATGGGAGGGGCAGGGACTTGGGAGGGGACTGTGGAAATGGGAGGGGCAGGGACTAGGGAGGGGATTGGGGACATGGGAGGGGCATGGACTGGGGAGTGGCAGGGACTGGGGAGGGACTGGGGATATGGGAGGGGCAGGGACTTGGGAGGGGAGGGGGACTGGGGAGGGGACTGGGGATATGGGAGGGGCAGGGACTTGGGAGGGGAGGGGACTGGGGAGGGGACTGGGGAAATGGGAGAGGCAGGAACTGGGGAGGGGACTGGAACATGGGAGGAGCAGGGACTTGGTAGGGGATTGGGGACTTGGGAGGTCCAGGGACTGGGGAGGGGACTGGGGACATGGGAGAAGCAGGGACTAGGGAGGGGAGTGGGGACATGGGAGGGGCAGGGACTTGGGAGGGGCAGGGACTGGGAAGGGGACTAGGGACATGGGAGGGGACTGGGGACTTGGGAGGGCCAGGGACTTGGGAGGGGATTGGGACATGGGCGGGGCAGGGACTGGGGAGTGGCAGGGACTGGGGAAGGGACTGGGGAATTGGGATGGTCAAGGCTTGGGAAGGACAGGGACTTGGGAGGGGACTGGGGACATGGAAGGGGCAGGGACTGGGGAGGGACTGGGGACTTGGGAGGGGCAGGGACTTGGGTGGGGACTGGGGACATGGGAGGGGCAGGGACTGGGGAGTGGACTGGGGACATGGGAGGGGCAGGGACATGGGAGTGGCAGGGACTGGGGAGGGGACTGGGGACATGGGAGGGGCAGGGACTTGGGTGTGGCAGGGACTGGGGAGGGGACTGGGGAAATGGGAGAGGCAGGGACTGGGGAGGGGACTGGGGACATTCGAGGGGCAGAGACTTGGGAGTGGCAGGGACTGGGGAGGGGCCTGGGGACATGGGAGGGGCAGGGACTTGGGAGGGGCAGGGACTGGGAAGGGGACTAGGGACATGGGAGGGGACTGGGGACTTGGGAGGGCCAGGGACTTGGGAGGGGATTGGGGACATGGGTGGGGCAGGGACTTGGGAGGGGAGGGGACTGGAGACTTGGGAGGGGATTAGGGACTTTGGAGGGGCAGGGACTGGGGAGGGGACTGGGGACATGGGAGAGGCAGGGACTTGGGAGGGGCAGGGACTTGGGAGGGGACTGGGGACATGGGAGGGGCACGGACTTTGGAGGTGACTGGGGACATGGGAGGGGCAAGGACTGGGGAGGGGACTGGGGACATGGGAGGGGCAGGGACTTGGGAGGGGCAGGGACTTGGGAGGGGACTGGGGACATGGGAGGGGCACGGACTTTGGAGGTGACTGGGGACATGGGAGGGGCAAGGACTGGGGAGGGGACTGGGGACTTGGGAGGGGCAGGGACTTGGGCGGGGAATGGGGACATGGGAGGAGCAGGGACTTGGTAGGGGATTGGGGAAATGGGAGGGGAAGGGACTGGGGAGGGGACTGGGGACATGGGAGGGGCAGGGACTTGGGAGGTGACTGGGGACATGGGAGGGGCAAGGACTGGGGAGGGGACTGGGGACTTGGGTGGGGACTGGGGACATGGGAGGGGCAGGGACTGGGGAGGGGACTGGGCACAAGGGAGGGGCAGGCACTTGGGAGGGGACTGGGGACTTGGGAGGGGACTGGGGACATGGGAGGGGCACGGACTTGGGAGGGGACTGGGGAAATGGGAGGGGCAGGGACTAGGGAGGGGATTGGGGACATGGGAGGGGCAGGGACTTGGGAGTGGCAGGGACTGGGGAGGAAACTGGAGACATGGGAGGGGCAGGGACTTGGGAGGGGATTGGGACTTTCCAGGGGCAGGGACTTGGGAGGGGACTGGGGACATGGGAGGGGCAGGGACTTGGGTGGGGAGTCGGGACATGGGAGCGGCAGGGACTGGGGAGGGGACTGGGGACATGGGAGGGGCAGGGACTGGGGAGGGGACTTGGGACTTGGGAGGGGCAGGGACTTTGGCGGGGAATGGGGACATGGGAGGAGCAGGGGCTTGGTAGGGGATTGGGGAAATGGGAGGGGCAGGGAATTGGGAGTGGTAGGGACTGGGGAGGGGTCTGGGGACATGGGAGGGGCAGGGACTTGGGAGGGGATTGGGGACGTGGGAGGGGCATGGACTTGGGAGTGGCAGGGACTGGGGAGGAAACTGGAGACATGGGAGGGGCAGGGACTTGGGAGGGGATTGGGGAAATGGGAGGGGCAGGGAATTGGGAGGGGACGGGATACATGGGAGGGGCAGGGAGTTGGGAGTGGTAGGGACTGGGGAGGGGTCTGGGGACATGGGAGGGGCAGGGACTTGGGAGGGGATTGGGGACGTGGGAGGGGCAGGGACTTGGGAGTGGCAGGGACTGGGGAGGAAACTGGAGACATGGGAGGGGCAGGGACTTGGGAGGGGATTGGGGAAATGGGAGGGGCAGGGAATTGGGAGGGGACGGGAGACATGGGAGGGGCAGGGAGTTGGGAGTGGTAGGGACTGGGGAGGGGTCTGGGGACATGGGAGGGGCAGGGACTTGGGAGGGGATTGGGGACTTGGGAGGGGCAGGGACCTGGGAGTGGCAGGGACTGGGGAGGAAACTGGAGACATGGGAGGGGCTGGGACTTGGGAGGGGATTGGGACTTTCCAGGGGCAGGGACTTGGGAGGGGACTGGGGACATGGGAGGGGCAGGGACTTGGGAAGGGACTGGGGACAAGGGAGGGTCAGGGACATGGGAGGGGCAGGGACTGGGGAGGGGACTGGGACTTTCCAGGGGCAGGGACTGGGGAGGGGACTGGGGACTTGGGAGGGGCAGGGATTTGGGAGGGGACTGGAGAAATGGGAGGGGCAGGGACTTGGGAGGGGACTGTGGAAATGGGAGGGGCAGGGACTAGGGAGGGGATTGGGGACATGGGAGGGGCAGGGACTTGGGAGTGGCAGGGACTGGAGAGGGGACTGGGGACATGGGAGGGGCAGGGACTTGGGAGGGGAGGGGACTGGGGAGGGGACTGGGGAAATGGGAGAGGCAGTAACTGGGGAGGGGACTGGGGACATTGGAGGGACAGGGACTTGGGAGGGGCAGGGACTTGGGAGGGGACTGGGGACATGGGAGGGGCACGGACTTTGAAGGTGACTGGGGACATGGGAGGGGCAGGGACTTGGGAGGGGCAGGGACTTAGGAGGGGACCGGGGACATGGGAGGGGCAGGGACTTGGGAGGGGGCAGGGGACATGGGAGGGGACTGGAGACATGGGAGGGGCAGGGACTTGGGAGGGGCAGGGACTGGGAAGGGGAGTGGGGACATGGGAGGGGAAGGGACTTGGGAGGGGCAAGGACTTGGGAGGGGACTGGGGACATGGGAGGGGACTAGGGACATGGGAGGGGCAGGGACTTGGGAGGGGCAGGGACTGGGAAGGGGACTAGGGACATGGGAGGGGACTGGGGACTTGGGAGGGCCAGGGACTTGGGAGGGGTTTGGGGACATGGGTGGGGCAGGGACTTGGGAGGGGAGGGGACTGGAGACTTGGGAGGGGATTAGGGACTTTGGAGGGGCAGGGACTGGGGACATGGGAGAGGCAGGGACTTGGGAGGGGACCGGGGACGTGGGTGGGGACTGGGGACATGGGAGGGGCAGGGACTTGGGAGGGGCAGGGACTGGGGAGGGGACTGGGGACATGGGAGGGGCAAGGACTTGGGAGGGGACTGGGGACATGGGAGGGGACTGGGGACATGGGAGGGGCAGGGACTTGGGAGGGGCAGGGACTGGGAAGGGGACTAGGGACATGGGAGGGGACTGGGGACTTGGGAGGGCCAGGGACTTGGGAGGGGATTGGGGACATGGGTGGGGCAGGGACTTGGGAGGGGCAGGGACAGGGGAGGGGCAGGGACTTGGGAGGGGAATGGGGAAATGGGCGGGGCAGGGACTTGGGAGTGGCAGGGACTGGGGAAGGGACTGGGGAATTGGGAGGGGCAAGGCTTGGGAAGGACAAGGACTTGGGAGGGGACTGGGGACATGGAAGGGGCAGGGACTGGGGAGGGGACTGGGGACTTGGGAGGGGCAGGGACTTGGGTGGGGACTGGGGACATGGGAGGGGCAGGGACTGGGGAGTGGACTGGGGACAAGGGAGGGGCAGGGACATGGGAGTGGCAGGGACTGGGGAGGGGACTGGGGACATGGGAGGGGCAGGGACTTGGGAGGGGCAGGGACTTGGGAGGGGACTGGGGACATGGGAGGGGCACGGACTTGGGAGGTGACTGGGGACATGGGAGGGGCAAGGACTGGGGAGGGGACTGGGGACTTGGGAGGGGCAGGTACTTGGGCGGGGAATGGGGACATGGGAGGAGCAGGGACTTGGTAGGGGATTGGGGAAATGGGAGGGGCAGGGACTGGGGAGGGGACTGGGGACATGGGAGGGGCAGGGACTTGGGAGGTGACTGGGGACATGGGAGGGGCAAGGACTGGGGAGGGGATTGGGGACTTGGGAGGGGACTGGGGACTTGGGTGGGCACTGGGGACATGGGAGGGGCAGGGACTGGGGAGGGGACTGGGCACAAGGGAGGGGCAGGGACTTGGGAGGGGACTGGGGACTTGGGAGGGGACTGGGGACATAGGAGGGGCACGGACTTGGGAGGGGACTGGGGAAATGGGAGGGGCAGGGACTAGGGAGGGGATTGGGGACATGGGAGGGGCAGGGACTTGGGAGGGGATTGGGACTTTCCAGGGGCAGGGACTTGGGAGGGGACTGGGGACATGGGGGGGGCAGGGACTTGGGTGGGGAGTCGGGACATGGGAGCGGCAGGGACTGGGGAGGGGACTGGGGACATGGGAGGGGCAGGGACTGGGGAGGGGACTTGGGACTTGGGAGGGGCAGGGACTTTGGCGGGGAATGGGGACATGGGAGGAGCAGGGACTTGGTAGGGGATTGGGGAAATGGGAGGGGCAGGGAATTGGGAGGGGACGGGAGACATGGGAGGGGCAGGGAGTTGGGAGTGGTACGGACTGGGGAGGGGTCTGGGGACATGGGAGGGGCAGGGACTTGGGAGGGGATTGGGGACTTGGGAGGGGCAGGGACCTGGGAGTGGCAGGGACTGGGGAGGAAACTGGAGACATGGGAGGGGCAGGGACTTGGGAGGGGATTGGGACTTTCCAGGGGCAGGGACTTGGGAGGGGACTGGGGACATGGGAGGGGCAGGGACTGGGGAAGGGACTGGGGACAAGGGAGGTTCAGGGACATGGGAGGGGCAGGGACTGGGGAGGGGACTGGGACTTTCCAGGGGCAGGGACTGGGGAGGGGACTGGGGACTTGGGAGGGGCAGGGATTTGGGAGGGGACTGGAGAAATGGGAGGGGCAGGGACTTGGGAGGGGACTGTGGAAATGGGAGGGGCAGGGACTAGGGAGGGGATTGGGGACATGGGAGGGGCAGGGACTTGGGAGTGGCAGGGACTGGGGAGGGGACTGGGGACATGGGAGGGGCAGGGACTTGGGAGGGGAGGGGACTGGGGAGGGGACTGGGGAAATGGGAGAGGCATTAACTGGGGAGGGGACTGGGGACATTGGAGGGACAGGGACTTGGGAGGGGCAGGGACTTGGGAGGGGACTGGGGATATGTGAGGGGCACGGACTTTGAAGGTGACTGGGGACATGGGAGGGGCAGGGACTTGGGAGGGGCAGGGACTGGGGAGGGGACTGGGGACATGGGAGCGGCAGGGACTGGGGAGGGGACTGGGGACTTGGGAGGGGCAGGGACTTGGGAGGTGACTGGGGACATGGGAGAGGCAAGGACTGGGGAGGGGACTTGGGAGGGGACTGGGGACTTGGGTGGGGACTGGGGACATGGGAGGGGCAGGGACTGGGGAGGGGACTGGGCACAAGGGAGGGGCAGGGACTTGGGAGGGTACTGGGGACTTGGGAGGGGACTGGGGACATGGGAGGGGCACGGACTTGGGAGGGGACTGGGGAAATGGGAGGGGCAGAGACTAGGGAGGGGATTGGGGACATGGGAGGGGCAGGGACTTGGGAGTGGCAGGGACTGGGGAGGAAACTGGAGACATGGGAGGGGCAGGGACTTGGGAGGGGATTGGGACTTTCCAGGGGCAGGGACTTGGGAGGGGACTGGGGACATGGGAGGGGCAGGGACTTGGGTGGGGAGTCGGGACATGGGAGCGGCAGGGACTGGGGAGGGGACTGGGGACTTGGGAGGGGCAGGGACTTGGGAGGGGACTGGAGAAATGGGAGGGGCAGGGACTTGGGAGGAGACTGTGGAAATGGGAGGGGCAGGGACTAGGGAGGGGATTGGGGACATGGGAGGGGCAGGGACTTGGGAGTGGCAGGGACTGGGGAGGGGACTGGGGACATGGGAGGGGCAGGGACTTGGGAGGGGATTGGGACTTTCCAGGGGCAGGGACTTGGGAGGGGACTGGGGACATGGGAGGAGCAGGGACTTGGGTGGGGAGTCGGGACATGGGAGCGGCAGGGACTGGGGAGGGGACTGGGGACTTGGGAGGGGCAGGGACTTGGGAGGGGACTGGAGAAATGGGAGGGGCAGGGACTTGGGAGGAGACTGTGGAAATGGGAGGGGCAGGGACTAGGGAGGGGATTGGGGACATGGGAGGGGCAGGGACTTGGGAGTGGCAGGGACATGGGAGGGGACTGGGGACATGGGAGGGGCAGGGACTTGGGAGGGGCAGGGACTGGGAAGGGGACTAGGGACATGGGAGGGGACTGGGGACTTGGGAGGGCCAGGGACTTGGGAGGGGATTGGGGACATGGGTGGGGCAGGGACTTGGGAGGGGCAGGGACAGGGGAGGGGCAGGGACTTGGGAGGGGAATGGGGAAATGGGCGGGGCAGGGACTTGGGAGTGGCAGGGACTGGGGAAGGGACTGGGGAATTGGGAGGGGCAAGGCTTGGGAAGGACAAGGACTTGGGAGGGGACTGGGGACATGGAAGGGGCAGGGACATGGGAGTGGCAGGGACTGGGGAGGGGACTGGGGACATGGGAGGGGCAGGGACTTGGGAGGGGCAGGGACTTGGGAGGGGACTGGGGACATGGGAGGGGCACGGACTTTGGAGGTGACTGGGGACATGGGAGGGGCAAGGACTGGGGAGGGGACTGGGGACTTGGGAGGGGCAGGGACTTTGGCGGGGAATGGGGACATGGGAGGAGCAGGGACTTGGTAGGGGATTGGGGAAATGGGAGGGGCAGGGACTGGGGAGGGGACTGGGGACATGGGAGGGGCAGGGACTTGGGAGGTGACTGGGGACATGGGAGGGGCAAGGACTGGGGAGGGGACTGGGGACTTGGGAGGGGACTGGGGACTTGGGTGGGGACTGGGGACATGGGAGGGGCAGGGACTGGGGAGGGGACTGGGCACAAGGGAGGGGCAGGGACTTGGGAGGGTACTGGGGACTTGGGAGGGGACTGGGGACATGGGAGGGGCACGGACTTGGGAGGGGACTGGGGAAATGGGAGGGGCAGGGACTAGGGAGGGGATTGGGGACATGGGAGGGGCAGGGACTTGGGAGTGGCAGGGACTGGGGAGGAAACTGGAGACATGGGAGGGGCAGGGACTTGGGAGGGGATTGGGACTTTCCAGGGGCAGGGACTTGGGAGGGGACTGGGGACATGGGAGGGGCAGGGACTTGGGTGGGGATTGGGGAAATGGGAGGGGCAGGGAATTGGGAGGGGACGGGAGACATGGGAGGGGCAGGGACTTGGGTGGGGAGTCGGGACATGGGAGCGGCAGGGACTGGGGAGGGGACTGGGGACTTGGGAGGGGCAGGGACTTGGGAGGGGACTGGAGAAATGGGAGGGGCAGGGACTTGGGAGGAGACTGTGGAAATGGGAGGGGCAGGGACTAGGGAGGGGATTGGGGACATGGGAGGGGCAGGGACTTGGGAGTGGCAGGGACTGGGGAGGGGACTGGGGACATGGGAGGGGCAGGGACTTGGTAGGGGCGGGGACTGAGGAAATAGGAGAGGCAGGAACTGGGGAGGGGACTGGGGACATTGGAGGGCCAGGGACTTGGGAGGGGCAGGGACTTGGGAGGGGACTGGGGACATGGGAGGGGTACGGACTTTGGAGGTGACTGGGGACATGGGAGGGGCAGGGAGTTGGGAGGGGCAGGGACTGGGGAGGGGACTGGGGACATGGGAGGGGCAGGGACTGGGGAGGGGACTTGGGACTTGGGAGGGGCAGGGACTTTGGCGGGGAATGGGGACATGGGAGGAGCAGGGACTTGGTAGGGGATTGGGGAAATGGGAGGGGCAGGGAATTGGGAGGGGACGGGAGACATGGGAGGGGCAGGGAGTTTGGAGTGGTAGGGACTGGGGAGGGGTCTGGGGACATGGGAGGGGCAGGGACTTGGGAGGGGATTGGGGAAATGGGAGGGGCAGGGAATTGTGAGGGGACGGGAGACATGGGAGGGGCAGGGAGTTGGGAGTGGTAGGGACTGGGGAGGGGTCTGGGGACATGGGAGGGGCAGGGACTTGGGAGGGGATTGGGGACTTGGGAGGGGCAGGGACTTGGGAGTGGCAGGGACTGGGGAGGAAACTGGAGACATGGGAGGGGCAGGGACTGGGGAGGGGACTGGGACTTTCCAGGGGCAGGGACTGGGGAGGGGACTGGGGACTTGGGAGGGGCAGGGATTTGGGAGGGGACTGTGGAAATGGGAGGGGCAGGGACTAGGGAGGGGATTGGGGACATGGGAGGGGCAGGGACTTGGGAGTGGCAGGGACTGGGGAGGGGACTGGGGACATGGGAGGGGCAGGGACTTGGGAGGGGAGGGGACTGGGGAGGGGACTGGGGAAATGGGGAGGCAGGAACTGGGGAGGGGACTGGGGACATTGGAGGGACAGGGACTTGGGAGGGGCAGGGACTTGGGAGGGGACTGGGGACATGGGAGGGGCACGGACTTTGAAGGTGACTGGGGACATGGGAGGGGCAGGGACGTGGGAGGGGCAGGGACTGGGGAGGGGACTGGGGACATGGGAGGGGCAGGGACTGGGGAGGGGACTTGGGACTTGGGAGGGGCAGGGACTTGGGAGGTGACTGGGGACATGGGAGGGGCAAGGACTGGGGAGGGGACTGGGGACTTGGGAGGGGACTGGGGACTTGGGTGGGGACTGGGGACATGGGAGGGGCAGGGACTGGGGAGGGGACTGGGCACAAGGGAGGGGCAGGGACTTGGGAGGGGACTGGGGACTTGGGAGGGGACTGGGGACATGGGAGGGGCACGGACTTGGGAGGGGACTGGGGAAATGGGAGGGGCAGGGAATTGGGAGGGGACGGGAGACATGGGAGGGGCAGGGAGTTGGGAGTGGTAGGGACTGGGGAGGGGTCTGGGGACATGGGAGGGGCAGGGACTTGGGAGGGGATTGGGGACTTGGGAGGGGCAGGGACCTGGGAGTGGCAGGGACTGGGGAGGAAACTGGAGACATGGGAGGGGCAGGGACTTGGGAGGGGATTGGGACTTTCCAGGGGCAGGGACTTGGGAGGGGACTGGGGACATGGGAGGGGCAGGGACTGGGGAAGGGACTGGGGACAAGGGAGGTTCAGGGACATGGGAGGGGCAGGGACTGGGGAGGGGACTGGGACTTTCCAGGGGCAGGGACTGGGGAGGGGACTGGGGACTTGGGAGGGGCAGAGATTTGGGAGGGGACTGGAGAAATGGGAGGGGCAGGGACTTGGGAGGGGACTGTGGAAATGGGAGGGGCAGGGACTAGGGAGGGGATTGGGGACATGGGAGGGGCAGGGACTTGGGAGTGGCAGGGACTGGGGAGGGGACTGGGGACATGGGAGGGGCAGGGACTTGGGAGGGGAGGGGACTGGGGAGGGGACTGGGGAAATGGGAGAGGCATTAACTGGGGAGGGGACTGGGGACATTGGAGGGACAGGGACTTGGGAGGGTCAGGGACTTGGGAGGGGACTGGGGATATGGGAGGGGCACGGACTTTGAAGGTGACTGGGGACATGGGAGGGGCAGGGACTTGGGAGGGGCAGGGACTGGGGAGGGGACTGGGGACATGGGAGGGGCAGGGACTGGGGAGGGGACTTGGGACTTGGGAGGGGCAGGGACTTGGGAGGTGACTGGGGACATGGGAGGGGCAAGGACTGGGGAGGGGACTGGGGACTTGGGAGGGGACTGGGGACTTGGGTGGGGACTGGGGACATGGGAGGGGCAGGGACTGGGGAGGGGACTGGGCACAAGGGAGGGGCAGGGACTTGGGAGGGTACTGGGGACTTGGGAGGGGACTGGGGACATGGGAGGGGCACGGACTTGGGAGGGGACTGGGGAAATGGGAGGGGCAGAGACTAGGGAGGGGATTGGGGACATGGGAGGGGCAGGGACTTGGGAGTGGCAGGGACTGGGGAGGAAACTGGAGACATGGGAGGGGCAGGGACTTGGGAGGGGATTGGGACTTTCCAGGGGCAGGGACTTGGGAGGGGACTGGGGACATGGGAGGGGCAGGGACTTGGGTGGGGAGTCGGGACATGGGAGCGGCAGGGACTGGGGAGGGGACTGGGGACTTGGGAGGGGCAGGGACTTGGGAGGGGACTGGAGAAATGGGAGGGGCAGGGACTTGGGAGGAGAATGTGGAAATGGGAGGGGCAGGGACTAGGGAGGGGATTGGGGACATGGGAGGGGCAGGGACTTGGGAGTGGCAGGGACTGAGGAGGGGACTGCGGACATGGGAGGGGCAGGGACTTGGGAGGGGATTGGGACTTTCCAGGGGCAGTGACTTGGGAGGGGACTGGGGACATGGGAGGAGCAGGGACTTGGGTGGGGAGTCGGGACATGGGAGCGGCAGGGACTGGGGAGGGGACTGGGGACTTGGGAGGGGCAGGGACTTGGGAGGGGACTGGAGAAATGGGAGGGGCAGGGACTTGGGAGGAGACTGTGGAAATGGGAGGGGCAGGGACTAGGGAGGGGATTGGGGACATGGGAGGGGCAGGGACTTGGGAGTGGCAGGGACATGGGAGGGGACTGGGGACATGGGAGGGGCAGGGACTTGGGAGGGGCAGGGACTGGGAAGGGGACTAGGGACATGGGAGGGGACTGGGGACTTGGGAGGGCCAGGGACTTGGGAGGGGATTGGGGACATGGGTGGGGCAGGGACTTGGGAGGGGCAGGGACAGGGGAGGGGCAGGGACTTGGGAGGGGAATGGGGAAATGGGCGGGGCAGGGACTTGGGAGTGGCAGGGACTGGGGAAGGGACTGGGGAATTGGGAGGGGCAAGGCTTGGGAAGGACAAGGACTTGGGAGGGGACTGGGGACATGGAAGGGGCAGGGACTGGGAAGGGGACTTGGGAGGGGCAGGGACTTGGGTGGGGACTGGGGACATGGGAGGGGCAGGGACTGGGGAGTGGACTGGGGACAAGGGAGGGGCAGGGACATGGGAGTGGCAGGGACTGGGGAGGGGACTGGGGACATGGGAGGGGCAGGGACTTGGGAGGGGCAGGGACTTGGGAGGGGACTGGGGACATGGGAGGGGCACGGACTTGGGAGGTGACTGGGGACATGGGAGGGGCAAGGACTGGGGAGGGGACTGGGGACTTGGGAGGGGCAGGGACTTGGGCGGGGAATGGGGACATGGGAGGAGCAGGGACTTGGTAGGGGATTGGGGAAATGGGAGGGGCAGGGACTGGGGAGGGGACTGGGGACATGGGAGGGGCAGGGACTTGGGAGGTGACTGGGGACATGGGAGGGGCAAGGACTGGGGAGGGGACTGGGGACTTGGGAGGGGACTGGGGACTTGGGTGGGGACTGGGGACATGGGAGGGGCAGGGACTTGGGAGGGGACTGGGGACTTGGGAGGGGACTGGGGACATGGGAGGGGCACGGACTTGGGAGGGGGACTGGGGAAATGGGAGGGGCAGGGACTAGGGAGGGGATTGGGGACATGGGAGGGGCAGGGACTTGGGAGTGGCAGGGACTGGGGAGGAAACTGGAGACATGGGAGGGGCAGGGACTTGGGAGGGGATTGGGACTTTCCAGGGGCAGGGACTTGGGAGGGGACTGGGGACATGGGAGGGGCAGGGACTTGGGTGGGGAGTCGGGACATGGGAGCGGCAGGGACTGGGGAGGGGACTGGGGACATGGGAGGGGCAGGGACTGGGGAGGGGACTTGGGACTTGGGAGGGGCAGGGACTTTGGCGGGGAATGGGGACATGGGAGGAGCAGGGACTTGGTAGGGGATTGGGGAAATGGGAGGGGCAGGGAATTGGGAGGGGACGGGAGACATGGGAGGGGCAGGGCCTTGGGTGGGGAGTCGGGACATGGGAGCGGCAGGGACTGGGGAGGGGACTGGGGACTTGGGAAGGGGCAGGGACTTGGGAGGGGACTGGAGAAATGGGAGGGGCAGGGACTTGGGAGGAGACTGTGGAAATGGGAGGGGCAGGGACTAGGGAGGGGATTGGGGACATGGGAGGGGCAGGGACTTGGGAGTGGCAGGGACTGGGGAGGGGACTGGGGACATGGGAGGGGCAGGGACTTGGTAGGGGCGGGGACTGAGGAAATAGGAGAGGCAGGAACTGGGGAGGGGACTGGGGACATTGGAGGGGCAGGGACTTGGGAGGGGCAGGGACTTGGGAGGGGACTGGGGACATGGGAGGGGTACGGACTTTGGAGGTGACTGGGGACATGGGAGGGGCAGGGACTTGGTAGGGGATTGGGGAAATGGGAGGGGCAGGGAATTGGGAGGGGACGGGAGACATGGGAGGGGCAGGGAGTTTGGAGTGGTAGGGACTGGGGAGGGGTCTGGGGACATGGGAGGGGCAGGGACTTGGGAGGGGATTGGGGACGTGGGAGGGGCAGGGACTTGGGAGTGGCAGGGACTGGGGAGGAAACTGGAGACATGGGAGGGGCAGGGACTTGGGAGGGGATTGGGGAAATGGGAGGGGCAGGGAATTGGGAGGGGACGGGAGACATGGGAGGGGCAGGGAGTTGGGAGTGGTAGGGACTGGGGAGGGGTCTGGGGACATGGGAGGGGCAGGGACTTGGGAGGGGATTGGGGACTTGTGAGGGGCAGGGACTTGGGAGTGGCAGGGACTGGGGAGGAAACTGGAGACATGGGAGGGGCAGGGACTGGGGAGGGGACTGGGACTTTCCAGGGGCAGGGACTGGGGAGGGGACTGGGGACTTGGGAGGGGCAGGGATTTGGGAGGGGACTGTGGAAATGGGAGGGGCAGGGACTAGGGAGGGGATTGGGGACATGGGAGGGGCAGGGACTTGGGAGTGGCAGGGACTGGGGAGGGGACTGGGGACATGGGAGGGGCAGGGACTTGGGAGGGGAGGGGACTGGGGAGGGGACTGGGGAAATGGGAGAGGCAGGAACTGGGGAGGGGACTGGGGACATTGGAGGGACAGGGACTTGGGAGGGGCAGGGACTTGGGAGGGGACTGGGGACATGGGAGGGGCACGGACTTTGAAGGTGACTGGGGACATGGGAGGGGCAGGGACGTGGGAGGGGCAGGGGACTGGGGAGGGGACTGGGGACATGGGAGGGGCAGGGACTGAGGAGGGGACTTGGGACTTGGGAGGGGCAGGGACTTGGGAGGTGACTGGGGACATGGGAGGGGCAAGGACTGGGGAGGGGACTGGGGGACTTGGGAGGGGACTGGGGACTTTGGTGGGGACTGGGGACATGGGAGGGGCAGGGACTGGGGAGGGGACTGGGCACAAGGGAGGGGATTGGGGACATGGGAGGGGCAGGGACTTGGGAGTGGCAGGGACTGGGGAGGAAACTGGAGACATGGGAGGGGCAGGGACTTGGGAGGGGATTGGGACTTTCCAGGGGCAGGGACTTGGGAGGGGACTGGGGACATGGGAGGGGCAGGGACTGGGGAAGGGACTGGGGACAAGGGAGGTTCAGGGACATGGGAGGGGCAGGGACTGGGGAGGGGACTGGGACTTTCCAGGGGCAGGGACTGGGGAGGGGACTGGGGACTTGGGAGGGGCAGGGATTTGGGAGGGGACTGGAGAAATGGGAGGGGCAGGGACTTGGGAGGGGACTGTGGAAATGGGAGGGGCAGGGACTAGGGAGGGGATTGGGGACATGGAGGGGCAGGGACTTGGGAGTGGCAGGGACTGGGGAGGGGACTGGGGACATGGGAGGGGCAGGGACTTGGGAGGGGAGGGGACTGGGGACGGGACTGGGGAAATGGGAGAGGCAGGAACTGGGGAGGGGACTGGGGACATTGGAGGGACAGGGACTTGGGAGGGGCAGGGACTTGGGAGGGGACTGGGGACATGGGAGGGGCACGGACTTTGAAGGTGACTGGGGACATGGGAGGGGCAGGGACTTGGGAGGGGCAGGGACTGGGGAGGGGACTGGGGACATGGGAGGGGCAGGGACTGGGGAGGGGACTTGGGACTTGGAGGGGCAGGGACTTGGGAGGTGACTGGGGACATGGGAGGGGCAAGGACTGGGGAGGGGACTGGGGACTTGGGAGGGGACTGGGGACTTGGGTGGGGACTGGGGACATGGGA
Organism: Neomorphus geoffroyi; assembly: GCA_033558235.1. Taxonomy (NCBI): domain Eukaryota; kingdom Metazoa; phylum Chordata; class Aves; order Cuculiformes; family Neomorphidae; genus Neomorphus; species Neomorphus geoffroyi. The sequence goes on from JAUMJM010000311.1 coordinate 36,307, forward strand.
GGGGCAGGGACTGGGGAGGGGACTGGGCACAAGGGAGGGGCAGGGACTTGGGAGGGGACTGGGGACTTGGGAGGGGACTGGGGACATGGGAGGGGCAGGGACTTGGGTGGGGAGTCGGGACATGGGAGCGGCAGGGACTGGGGGAGGGGACTGGGGACATGGGAGGGGCAGGGACTGGGGAGGGGACTTGGGACTTGGGAGGGGCAGGGACTTTGGCGGGGAATGGGGACATGGGAGGAGCAGGGACTTGGTAGGGGATTGGGGAAATGGGAGGGGCAGGGAATTGGGAGGGGGACGGGAGACATGGGAGGGGCAGGGAGTTGGGAGTGGTAGGGACTGGGGAGGGGTCTGGGGACATGGGAGGGGCAGGGACTTGGGAGGGGATTGGGGACGTGGGAGGGGCAGGGACTTGGGAGTGGCAGGGACTGGGGAGGAAACTGGAGACATGGGAGGGGCAGGGACTTGGGAGGGGATTGGGGAAATGGGAGGGGCAGGGAATTGGGAGGGGACTGGGGACATGGGAGGGGCAGGGACTGGGGAGGGGACTGGGACTTTCCAGGGGCAGGGACTGGGGAGGGGACTGGGGACTTGGGAGGGGCAGGGATTTGGGAGGGGACTGGAGAAATGGGAGGGGCAGGGACTTGGGAGGGGACTGTGGAAATGGGAGGGGCAGGGACTAGGGAGGGGATTGGGGACATGGGAGGGGCAGGGACTTGGGAGTGGCAGGGACTGGGGAGGGGACTGGGGACATGGGAGGGGCAGGGACTTGAGAGGGGAGGGGACTGGGGAGGGGACTGGGGAAATGGGAGAGGCATTAACTGGGGAGGGGACTGGGGACATTGGAGGGACAGGGACTTGGGAGGGGCAGGGACTTGGGAGGGGACTGGGGACATGGGAGGGGCACGGACTTTGAAGGTGACTGGGGACATGGGAGGGGCAGGGACTTGGGAGGGGCAGGGACTGGGGAGGGGACTGGGGACATGGGAGGGGAAGGGACTGGGGAGGGGACTTGGGACTTGGGAGGGGCAGGGACTTGGGAGGTGACTGGGGACATGGGAGGGGCAAGGACTGGGGAGAGGACTGGGGACTTGGGAGGGCACTGGGGACTTGGGTGGGGACATGGGAGGGGCAGGGACTGGGGAGGGGACTGGGGACATGGGAGGGGCAGGGACTGGGGAGGGGACTTGGGACTTGGGAGGCGCAGGGACTTTGGCGGGGAATGGGGACATGGGAGGAGCAGGGACTTGGTAGGGGATTGGGGAAATGGGAGGGGCAGGGAATTGGGAGGGGACGGGAGACATGGGAGGGGCAGGGAGTTTGGAGTGGTAGGGACTGGGGAGGGGTCTGGGGACATGGGAGGGGCAGGGACTTGGGAGGGGATTGGGGACGTGGGAGGGGCAGGGACTTGGGAGTGGCAGGGACTGGGGAGGAAACTTGAGACATGGGAGGGGCAGGGACTTGGGAGGGGATTGGGGAAATGGGAGGGGCAGGGAATTGGGAGGGGACGGGAGACATGGGAGGGGCAGGGAGTTGGGAGTGGTAGGGACTGGGGAGGGGTCTGGGGACATGGGAGGGGCAGGGACTTAGGAGGGGATTGGGGACTTGGGAGGGGCAGGGACTTGGGAGTGGCAGGGACTGGGGAGGAAACTGGAGACATGGGAGGGGCAGGGACTGGGGAGGGGACTGGGACTTTCCAGGGGCAGGGACTGGGGAGGGGACTGGGGACTTGGGAGGGGCAGGGATTTGGGAGGGGACTGTGGAAATGGGAGGGGCAGGGACTAGGGGGGGATGGGGATTGGGGGACATGGAGGGGGGCAGGGACTTGGGAGTGGCAGGGACTGGGGAGGGGGAGGGGACTGGGGACATGGGAGGGGCAGGGACTTGGGAGGGGAGGGGACTGGGGAGGGGACTGGGGAAATGGGAGAGGCAGGAACTGGGGAGGGGACTGGGGACATTGGAGGGACAGGGACTTGGGAGGGGCAGGGACTTGGGAGGGGACTGGGGACATGGGAGGGGGCACGGACTTTGAAGGTGACTGGGGACATGGGAGGGGCAGGGACTTGGGAGGGGCAGGGACTGGGGAGGGGACTGGGGACATGGGAGGGGCAGGGACTGGGGAGGGGACTTGGGACTTGGGAGGGGCAGGGACTTGGGAGGTGACTGGGGACATGGAGGGGCAAGGACTGGGGAGGGGACTGGGGACTTGGGAGGGGACTGGGGGACTTGGGTGGGGACTGGGGACATGGGAGGGGCAGGGACTGGGGAGGGGACTGGGCACAAGGGAGGGGCAGGGACTTGGGAGGGGACTGGGGACTTGGGAGGGGACTGGGGACATGGGAGGGGCAGGGACTTGGGTGGGGAGTCGGGACATGGAGCGGCAGGGACTGGGGAGGGGACTGGGGACATGGGAGGGGCAGGGACTGGGGAGGGGACTTGGGACTTGGGAGGGGCAGGGACTTTGGCGGGGAATGGGGACATGGGAGGAGCAGGGACTTGGTAGGGGATTGGGGAAATGGGAGGGGCAGGGAATTGGGAGGGGACGGGAGACATGGGAGGGGCAGGGAGTTGGGAGTGGTAGGGACTGGGGAGGGGTCTGGGGACATGGGAGGGGCAGGGACTTGGGAGGGGATTGGGGACGTGGGAGGGGCAGGGACTTGGGAGTGGCAGGGACTGGGGAGGAAACTGGAGACATGGGAGGGGCAGGGACTTGGGAGGGGATTGGGGAAATGGGAGGGGCAGGGAATTGGGAGGGGACTGGGGACATGGGAGGGGCAGGGACTGGGGAGGGGACTGGGACTTTCCAGGGGCAGGGACTGGGGAGGGGACTGGGGACTTGGGAGGGGCAGGGATTTGGGAGGGGACTGGAGAAATGGGAGGGGCAGGGACTTGGGAGGGGACTGTGGAAATGGGAGGGGCAGGGACTAGGGAGGGGATTGGGGACATGGGAGGGGCAGGGACTTGGGAGTGGCAGGGACTGGGGAGGGGACTGGGGACATGGGAGGGGCAGGGACTTGAGAGGGGAGGGGACTGGGGAGGGGACTGGGGAAATGGGAGAGGCATTAACTGGGGAGGGGACTGGGGACATTGGAGGGACAGGGACTTGGGAGGGGCAGGGACTTGGGAGGGGACTGGGGACATGGGAGGGGCACGGACTTTGAAGGTGACTGGGGACATGGGAGGGGCAGGGACTTGGGAGGGGCAGGGACTGGGGAGGGGACTGGGGACATGGGAGGGGGAAGGGACTGGGGAGGGGACTTGGGACTTGGGAGGGGCAGGGACTTGGGAGGTGACTGGGGACATGGGAGGGGCAAGGACTGGGGAGAGGACTGGGGACTTGGGAGGGGCACTGGGGACTTGGGTGGGGACATGGGAGGGGCAGGGACTGGGGAGGGGACTGGGGACATGGGAGGGGCAGGGACTGGGGAGGGGACTTGGGACTTGGGAGGCGCAGGGACTTTGGCGGGGAATGGGGACATGGGAGGAGCAGGGACTTGGTAGGGGATTGGGGAAATGGGAGGGGCAGGGAATTGGGAGGGGGACGGGAGACATGGGAGGGGCAGGGAGTTTGGAGTGGTAGGGACTGGGGAGGGGTCTGGGGACATGGGAGGGGCAGGGACTTGGGAGGGGATTGGGGACGTGGGAGGGGCAGGGACTTGGGAGTGGCAGGGACTGGGGAGGAAACTTGAGACATGGGAGGGGCAGGGACTTGGGAGGGGATTGGGGAAATGGGAGGGGCAGGGAATTGGGAGGGGACGGGAGACATGGGAGGGGCAGGGAGTTGGGAGTGGTAGGGACTGGGGAGGGGTCTGGGGACATGGGAGGGGCAGGGACTTGGGAGGGGATTGGGGACTTGGGAGGGGCAGGGACTTGGGAGTGGCAGGGACTGGGGAGGAAACTGGAGACATGGGAGGGGCAGGGACTGGGGAGGGGACTGGGACTTTCCAGGGGCAGGGACTGGGGAGGGGACTGGGGACTTGGGAGGGGCAGGGATTTGGGAGGGGACTGTGGAAATGGGAGGGGCAGGGACTAGGGAGGGGATTGGGGACATGGGAGGGGCAGGGACTTGGGAGTGGCAGGGACTGGGGAGGGGACTGGGGACATGGGAGGGGCAGGGACTTGGGAGGGGAGGGGACTGGGGAGGGGACTGGGGAAATGGGAGAGGCAGGAACTGGGGAGGGGACTGGGGACATTGGAGGGACAGGGACTTGGGAGGGGCAGGGACTTGGGAGGGGACTGGGGACATGGGAGGGGCACGGACTTTGAAGGTGACTGGGGACATGGGAGGGGCAGGGATGTGGGAGGGGCAGGGACTGGGGAGGGGACTGGGGACATGGGAGGGGCAGGGACTGGGGAGGGGACTTGGGACTTGGGAGGGGCAGGGACTTGGGAGGTGACTGGGGACATGGAGGGGCAAGGACTGGGGAGGGGACTGGGGACTTGGGAGGGGACTGGGGACTTGGGTGGGGACTGGGGACATGGGAGGGGCAGGGACTGGGGAGGGGACTGGGCACAAGGGAGGGGCAGGGACTTGGGAGGGGACTGGGGACTTGGGAGGGGACTGGGGACATGGGAGGGGCACGGACTTGGGAGGGGACTGGGGAAATGGGAGGGGCAGGGACTAGGGAGGGGATTGGGGGACATGGGAGGGGCAGGGACTTGGGAGTGGCAGGGACTGGGGAGGAAACTGGAGACATGGGAGGGGCAGGGACTTGGGAGGGGATTGGGACTTTCCAGGGGCAGGGACTTGGGAGGGGACTGGGGACATGGGAGGGGCAGGGACTTGGGTGGGGAGTCGGGACATGGGAGCGGCAGGGACTGGGGAGGGTACTGAGGACTTGGGAGGGGCAGGGACTTGGGAGGGGACTGGAGAAATGGGAGGGGCAGGGACTTGGGAGGAGACTGTGGAAATGGGAGGGGCAGGGACTAGGGAGGGGATTGGGGACATGGGAGGGGCAGGGACTTGGGAGTGGCAGGGACTGGGGAGGGGAATGGGGACATGGGAGGGGCAGGGACTTGGTAGGGGAGGGGACTGGGGAAATAGGAGAGGCAGGAACTGGGGAGGGGACTGGGGACATTGGAGGGGCAGGGACTTGGGAGGGGCAGGGACTTGGGAGGGGACTGGGGACATGGGAGGGGTACGGACTTTGGAGGTGACTGGGGACATGGGAGGGGCAGGGAGTTGGGAGGGGCAGGGGACTGGGGAGGGGACTGGGGACATGGGAGGGGCAGGGACTGGGGAGGGGACTTGGGACTTGGGAGGGGCAGGGACTTTGGCGGGGAATGGGGACATGGGAGGAGCAGGGACTTGGTAGGGGATTGGGGAAATGGAGGGGCAGGGAATTGGGAGGGGACGGGAGACATGGGAGGGGCAGGGAGTTGGGAGTGGTAGGGACTGGGGAGGGGTCTGGGGACATGGGAGGGGCAGGGACTTGGGAGGGGATTGGGGACGTGGGAGGGGCAGGGACTTGGGAGTGGCAGGGACTGGGGAGGAAACTGGAGACATGGGAGGGGCAGGGACTTGGGAGGGGATTGGGGAAATGGGAGGGGCAGGGAATTGGGAGGGGACGGGAGACATGGGAGGGGCAGGGAGTTGGGAGTGGTAGGGACTGGGGAGGGGTCTGGGGACATGGGAGGGGCAGGGACTTGGGAGGGGATTGGGGACTTGGGAGGGGCAGGGACCTGGGAGTGGCAGGGACTGGGGAGGAAACTGGAGACATGGGAGGGGCAGGGACTTGGGAGGGGATTGGGACTTTCCAGGGGCAGGGACTTGGAGGGGACTGGGGACATGGGAGGGGCAGGGACTGGGAAGGGACTGGGGACAAGGGAGGTTCAGGGACATGGGAGGGGCAGGGACTGGGGAGGGGACTGGGACTTTCCAGGGGCAGGGACTGGGGAGGGGACTGGGGACTTGGGAGGGGCAGGGATTTGGGAGGGGACTGGAGAAATGGGAGGGGCAGGGACTTGGGAGGGGACTGTGGAAATGGGAGGGGCAGGGACTAGGGAGGGGATTGGGGACATGGGAGGGGCAGGGACTTGGGAGTGGCAGGGACTGGGGAGGGGATTGGGGACATGGGAGGGGCAGGGACTTGGGAGGGGAGGGGACTGGGGAGGGGACTGGGGAAATGGGAGAGGCAGGAACTGGGGAGGGGGACTGGGGACATTGGAGGGACAGGGACTTGGGAGGGGCAGGGACTTGGGAGGGGACTGGGGACATGGGTGGGGCACGGACTTTGAAGGTGAC
>JAUMJM010000312.1:0-51909 GCA_033558235.1 Neomorphus geoffroyi
CACTCCCATGTCCCTGCCCCTCCCATGTCCCCAGTCCCCTCCCAAGTCCCTGCCCCTCCCAACTCCCCAGTCCCCTCCCAAGTCCCTGCCCCTGGAAAGTCCCAATCCCCTCCCAAGTCCCTGCCTCTTCCATGTCCCCAGTCCCCTCCCAAGTCCCCAATCCCCTCCCATGTCCCCAGTCCCCTCCCAAGTCCCTGCCCCTCCCATGTCCCCAGTCCCCTCCTAAGTCCCTGCCTCTCCCAAGTCCCCAGTCCCCTCCCCAGTCCCTGCCCCTCCCATGTCCCCAGTCCCCTCCTAAGTCCCTGCCCCTCCCAAGTCCCTGCCCCTCCCATGTCCCCAGTCCCCCTCCCCAGTCCCTACCACTCCCAAGTCCCTGCCCCTCCCAAGTCCCCAGTCCCCTCCCAAGTCCCTGCCACTCCCATGTCCCAAGTCCCCACCCAAGTCCCTGCCCCTCCCTAGTCCCCTCCCCAGTCACTGCCCCTCCCCAGTCCCTGCCACTCCCATGTCCCTGCCCCTCCCATGTCCCCAGTCCACTCCCCAGTCCCTGCCCCTCCCATGTCTCCAGTCCCCACCCAAGTCCCTGCCCCTCCCAACTCCCCAGTCCCCTCCCAAGTCCCTGCCCCTGGAAAGTCCCAATCCCCTCCCAAGTCCCTGCCCCTCCCATGTCCCCAGTCCCCTCCCAAGTCCTTGCCCCTCCCAAGTCCCCAGTCCCCTCCCCAGTCCCTGCCTCTCCCAAGTCCCCAGTCCCCTCCCCAGTCCCTGCCCCTCCCATGTCCCCAGCCCCTCCTAAGTCCCTGCCCCTCCCAAGTCCCTGCCCCTCCCATGTCCCCAGTCCCCACCCAAGTCCCTGCCCCTCCCAAGTCCCCAGTCCCCTCCCCAGTCTCTGACCCTCCCTTGTCCCCAGTCCCCTCCCCAGTCCCTGCCCCTCCTAAGTCCCTGCCCCTCCCATGTCCCCAGTCACCTCGAAAGTCCGTGCCCCTCCCATGTCCCCAGTCCCCTCCCAAGTCCCTGCCCCTCCCAAGTCCCCAGTCCCCTCCCCAGTCATTGCCATTGCCCCTCCCATGTCCCCAGTCCCCACCCAAGTCCCTGCCCCTCCCAAGTCCCCAGTCCCCTCCCAAGTCCCTGAACCTCCCATGTCCCCAGTCCCCTCCCCAGTCCCTGCCCCTCCCATATCCCTAACCCTCCCTTGTCCCCAGTCCCTGCCCCTCCCATGTCCCCAGTCCCCTCCCAAGTCCCTGCCCCTGGAAAGTCCCAATCCCCCTCCCAAGTCCCTGCCCCTCCCATGTCCCCAGTTTCCTCCCAGTCCCTGCCACTCCAAAGTCCCTGCCCCTCCCACGTCCCCAATCCCCTCCCCAGTCCCTGCCCCTCCCATTTCCCCAGTCCCCTCCCAAGTCCGTGCCACTCCCATGTCCCCAGTCCCCCTCCCAAGTCCCCAGTCCCCTCCCAAGTCCGTGCCCCTCCCATGTCCCCAGTCCCCTCCCAAGTTCCCAGTCCCCTCCCAAGTCCCTGCCCCTCCCTTGTGCCCAGTCCCCTCCCCAGTCCCTGCCCCTCCCATGTCCCCAGTCCCCACCCAAGTCCCCAGTCCCCTCCCAAGTCCCCAGTCCCCTCCCCAGTCCTTGCCCCTCCCATGTCCCCAGTCACCTCCCAAGTCCTGCCCCTCCCATGTCCCCAGTCCCCTCCCCAGTCCTTGCCCCTCCCATGTCCCCAGTGACCTCCCAAGTCCCTGCTCCTCCCATGTCCCATTCCCCGCCCAAGTCCCTGCCCCTCCCAAGTCTCAAGTCCCCTCCCCAGTCCCTGCCCCTCCCATGTCCCCAGTCCCCTCCCCAGTCCCTGCCCCTCCCAAGTCCCTGCCCCTCCCATGTCCCCAGTCACCTCCAAAGTCCGTGCCCCTCCCATGTCCCCAGTCCCCTCCCAAGTCCCTGCCCCTCCCAAGTCCCTGCCCCTCCCATGTCCCCAGTCCCCTCCCCAGTCCCTGCCACTCCCAAGTCCCTGCCCCTCCAATGTCCCCAGTCCCCTCCCCAGTCCCTGCCTCTCCCATTTCCCCAGTCCCCTCCCCAGTCCCCTCCCCTCCCAAGTCCCTGCCCCTCCCATGTCCCCAGTCCCCTCCCCAGTCCCTGCCACTCCCATGTCCCTGCCCCTCCCATGTCCCCAGTCCACTCCCCAGTCCCTGCCACTCCCTAGTCCCTGCCCCCTCCCATGTCCCCAGTCCCCACCCAAGTCCCTGCCCCTCCCAAGTCCCCAGTCCCCTCCCCAGTCCCTGCCTCTCCTAAGTCCCCAGTCCCCTCCCCAGTCCCTGCCCCTCCCACGTCCCCAGTCCCCTCCTAAGTCCCTGCCCCTCCCAAGTCCCTGCCCCTCCCATGTCCCCAGTCCCCTCCCCAGTCCCTACCACTCCCATGTCCCTGCCCCTCCCTAGTCCCCAGTCCCCTCCCAAGTCCCTGCCACTCCCATGTCCCAAGTCCCCACCCAAGTCCCTGCCCCTCCCTAGTCCCCTCCCCAGTCCCTGCCCCTCCCCAGTCCTGCCACTCCCATGTCCCTGCCCCTCCCATGTCCCCAGTCACCTCCAAAGTCCGTGCCCCTCCCATGTCCCCAGTCCCCTCCCAAGTCCCTGCCCCTCCCAAGTCCCTGCCCCTCCCATGTCCCCAGTCCCCTCCCCAGTCCCTGCCACTCCCAAGTCCCTGCCCCTCCAATGTCCCCAGTCCCCTCCCCAGTCCCTGCCTCTCCCATTTCCCCAGTCCCCTCCCCAGTCCCCTCCCCTCCCAAGTCCCTGCCCCTCCCATGTGCCCAGTCCCCTCCCAGTCCCTGCCACTCCCATGTCCCTGCCCCTCCCATGTCCCCAGTCCACTCCCCAGTCCCTGCCACTCCCTAGTCCCTGCCCCTCCCATGTCCCCAGTCCCCACCCAAGTCCCTGCCCCTCCCAAGTCCCCAGTCCCCTCCCCAGTCCCTGCCTCTCCTAAGTCCCCAGTCCCCTCCCAGTCCCTGCCCCTCCCACGTCCCCAGTCCCCTCCTAAGTCCCTGCCCCTCCCAAGTCCCTGCCCCTCCCATGTCCCCAGTCCCCTCCCCAGTCCCTACCACTCCCATGTCCCTGCCCCTCCCTAGTCCCCAGTCCCCTCCCAAGTCCCTGCCACTCCCATGTCCCAAGTCCCCACCCAAGTCCCTGCCCCTCCCTAGTCCCCTCCCCAGTCCCTGCCCCTCCCCAGTCCCTGCCACTCCCATGTCCCTGCCCCTCTCATGTCCCCAGTCCACTCCCCAGTCTTTGCCCCTCCCATGTCTCCAGTCCCCTCCCAAGTCCCTGCCCCTGGAAAGTCCCAATCCCCTCCCAAGTCCCTGCCTCTTCCATGTCCCCAGTCCCCTCCCAAGTCGCCAATCCCCTCCCATGTCCCCAGTCCCCTCCCAAGTCCCTGCCCCTCCCATGTCCCCAGTCCCCTCCTAAGTCCCTGCCTCTCCCAAGTCCCTGCCCCTCCCCAGTCTCTGACCCTCCCTTGTCTCCCGTCCCCTCCCAATTCCCTGCCCCTCCCATTTCCAAAATCCCCTACCAAGTCCCTGCTCCTCCCATGTCCCCATTCCCCTCCCCAGTCCCTGCCCCTCCCAAGTCCCTGCCCCTCCCAAGTCCCAAGTCCCCTCCCCAGTCCCTGCCCCTCCCATGTCCCCAGTCCCCTCCCCAGTCCCTGCCCCTCCCAAGTCCCTGCCCCTCCCGTGTCCCCAGTCCCCTCCTAAGTCCCTGCCTCTCCCAAGTCCCCAGTCCCCTCCCCAGTCCCTGCCCCTCCCATGTCCCCAGCCCCTCCTAAGTCCCTGCCCCTCCCAAGTCCCTGCCCCTCCCATGTCCCCAGTCCCCACCCAAGTCCCTGCCCCTCCCAAGTCCCCAGTCCCCTCCCCAGTCTCTGACCCTCCCTTGTCCCCAGTCCCCTCCCCAGTCCCTGCTCCTCCCCAGTCACTGCCCCTCCCATTTCCCCACTCCCCACCCCAGTCCCTGCCCCTGCCAAGTCCCTTCCCCTCCCAAGTCCCCAGTCCCCTCCCCAGTCCTTGCCCCTCCCATGTCTCCCGTCACCTCCCAAGTCCCTGCCCCTCCCATGTCCCCAGTCCCCTCCCAAGTCCCTGCCCCTCCCATTTCCCCAATCCCCTACCAAGTCCCTGCTCCTCCCATGTCCCCATTCCCCGCCCAAGTCCCTGCCCCTCCCAAGTCCCAAGTCCCCTGCCCAGTCCCTGCCCCTCCCAAGTCCCTGCCCCTCCCATGTCCCCAGTCACCTCCAAAGTCCGTGCCCCCTCCCATGTCCCCAGTCTCCTCCCAAGTCCCTGCTCCTCCCAAGTCCCTGCCCCTCCAATGTCCCCAGTCCCCTCCCCAGTTCCTGACTCTCCCATTTCTCCAGTCCCCTCCCAAGTCCCTGCCCCTCCCATTTCCACAGTCCCCTCCCAAGTCCCTGCCCCTCCCCATTTCTCCAGTCCCCTCCCAAGTCCCTGCCCCTCCCAAGTCCCCAGTCCCCTCCCAAGTCCCTGAACCTCCCATGTCCCCAGTCCCCTCCCCAGTCCCTTCCCCTCCCATATCCCTAACCCTCCCTTGTCCCCAGTCCCTGCCCCTCCCATGTCCCCAGTCCCCTCCCAAGTCCCTGCCCCTGGAAAGTCCCAATCCCCTCCCAAGTCCCTGCCCCTCCCATGTCCCGATTTTCCTGCCCAGTCCCTGTCACTCCAAAGTCCCTGCCCCTCCCACGTCCCCAATCCCCTCCCTAGTCCCTGCCCCTCCCTTGTGCCCAGTCCCCTCCCCAGTCCCTGCCCCTCCCATGTCCCCAGTCCCCACCAAAGTCCCCAGTCCCCTCCCAAGTCCCTGAACATCCCATGTCCCCAGTCCCCTCCCCAGTCCCTGCCCCTCCCATGTCCCTGACCCTCCCTTGTCCCCAGTCCCTTCCCCAGTCCCTGCCCCTCCCATGTCCCCAGTTTCCTCCCCAGTCCCTGCACCTCCCAAATCCCTGCCCCTCCAAGTCCCCAGTCCCCTCCCCAGTCCCTGCCCCTCCCATGTCCCCAGTCCCCACCCAAGTCCCTGCCCCTCCCATTTCCCCAGTCCCCTCCGAAGTCCGTGCCCCTCCCATTTCCCCAGTCCCCTCCGAAGTCCGTGCCCCTCCCATGTCCCCAGTCCCCTCCCAAGTCCCCAGTCCCCTCCCCAGTCCCTGCCCCTCCCATGTTCCCAGTCCCCACCCAAGTCCCCAGTCCCCTCCCAAGTCCCAGTCCCCTCCCCAATCCTTGCCCCTCCCATGTCCCCAGTCACCTCCCAAGTCCCTGCCCCTCCCAAGTCTCAAATCCCCTCCCCAGTCCCTGCCCCTCCCATGTCCCCAGTCCCCTACCAAGTCCCTGCCCCTCCCAAGTCCCTGCCCCTCCCATGTCCCCAGTCACCTCCAAAGTCCGTGCCCCTCCCATGTCCCCAGTCCCCTCCCAAGTCCCCTGCCCCTCCCAAGTCCCTGCCCCTCCCATGTCCCCAGTCCCCTCCCCAGTCCCTGCCCACTCCCATGTCCCTGCCCCTCCCATGTCCCCAGTCCACTCCCGAGTCCCTGCCCCTCCCATGTCCCCAGTCCCCACACAAGTCCCTGCCCCTCCCAAGTCCCCAGTCCCCTCCCCAGTCCCTGCCTCTCCTAAGTCCCCAGTCCCCTCCCCAGTCCCTGCCCCTCCCATGTCCCCAGTCCCCTCGTAAGTCCCTGCCCCTCCCAAGTCCCTGCCCCTCCCATGTCCCCAGTCCCCTCCCCAGTCCCTACCACTCCCAACTCCCTGCCCCTCCCATGTCTCCAGTCCCCTCCCAAGTCCTTGCCCCTCCCAAGTCCCCAGTCCCCTCCCAAGTCCCTGCCACTCCCATGTCCCAAGTCCCCACCCAAGTCCCTGCCCCTCCCCAGTCCCTGCCACTCCCATGTCCCTGCCCCTCCCATGTCCCCAGTCCACTCCCCAGTCTTTGCCCCTCCCATGTCTCCAGTCCCCACCCAAGTCCCTGCCTCTCCCAAGTCCCCAGTCCCCTCCCCAGTCCCTGCCCCTCCCAAGTCCCCAGTCCCCTCCCCAGTCCCTGCCCCTCCCAAGTCCCCAGTCCCCTCCTAAGTCCCTGCCCCTCCCCAGTCCCTGCCCCTCCCATGTCTCCCGTCCCCTCCCAATTCCTGCCCCTCCCATTTCCCCAATCCCCTACCAAGTCCCTGCTCCTCCCATGTCCCCATTCCCCGCCAAGTCCCTGCCCCTCCCATGTCCCTGAACCTCCCATGTCCCCAATCCCCTCCCTAGTCCCTGCCACTCCCAAGTCCCTGACCCTCCCATGTCCCCAATCCCCTCCCTAGTCCCTGCCCCTCCCAAGTCCCTGACCCTCCCATGTCCCCAATCCCCTCCCTAGTCCCTGCCCCTCCCATTTCCACAATCCTCTCCCAAGTCCCTGCCCCTCCCATTTCTCCAGTCCCCTCCCAAGTCCCTGCCCCTCCCAAGTCCCCAGTCCCTTCCCAAGTCCCTGAACCTCCCATGTCCCCAGTCCCCTCCCCAGTCCCTGCCCCTCCCATGTCCCTGACCCTCCCTTGTCCCCAGTCCCTTCCCCAGTCCCTACCACTCCCAACTCCCTGCCCCTCCCATGTGTCCCGTCCCCTCCCAATTCCCTGCCCCTCCCATTTCCCCAATCCCCTACCAAGTCCCTGCCCCTCCCATGTCTCCCGTCACCTCCCAAGTCCCTGCCCCTCCCATGTCCCCAGTCCCCTCCCAAGTCCCTGCCCCTCCCATTTCCCCAATCCCCTACCAAGTCCCTGCTCCTCCCATGTCCCCATTCCCCGCCCAAGTCCCTGCCCCTCCCAAGTCCCAAGTCCCCTGCCCAGTCCCTGCCCCTCCCAAGTCCCTGTCCCTCCCATGTCCCCAGTCACCTCCAAAGTCCGTGCCCCTCCCATGTCCCCAGTCCCCTCCCAAGTCCCTGCCCCTCCCAAGTCCCTGCCCCTCCAATGTCCCCAGTCCCCTCCCCAGTTCCTGCCTCTCCCATTTCTCCAGTCCCCTCCCAAGTCCCTGCCCCTCCCATTTCCACAGTCCCCTCCCAAGTCCCTGCCCCTCCCATTTCTCCAGTCCCCTCCCAAGTCCCTGCCCCTCCCAAGTCCCCAGTCCCCTCCCCAGTCCCTGCCCCTCCCATGTCCCCAGTCCCCACCCAAGTCCCTGCCCCTCCCAAGTCCCCAGTCCCCTCCCAAGTCCCTGAACCTCCCATGTCCCCAGTCCCCTCCCCAGTCCCTTCCCCTCCCATATCCCTAACCCTCAGTCCCTTCCCCTCCCATATCCCTAACCCTCCCATGTCCCCAGTCCCCTCCCAAGTCCCTGCCCCTGGAAAGTCCCAATCCCCTCCCAAGTCCCTGCCCCTCCCATGTCCCCATTTTCCTCCCCAGTCCCTGCCACTCCAAAGTCCCTGCCCCTCCCACGTCCCCAATCCCCTCCCTAGTCCCTGCCCCTCCCTTGTGCCCAGTCCCCTCCCCAGTCCCTGCCCCTCCCATGTCCCCAGTCCCCACCAAAGTCCCCAGTCCCCTCCCAAGTCCCTGAACCTCCCATGTCCCCAGTCCCCTCCCCAGTCCCTGCACCTCCCAAATCCCTGCCCCTCCCAAGTCCCCAGTCCCCTCCCCAGTCCCTGCCCCTCCCATGTCCCCAGTCCCCACCCAAGTCCCTGCCCCTCCCATTTCCCCAGTCCCCTCCGAAGTCCGTGCCCCTCCCATGTCCCCAGTCCCCTCCCAAGTCCCCAGGCCCCTCCCAAGTCCCTGCCCCTCCTTGTGCCCAGTCCCCTCCCCAGTCCCTGCCCCTCCCATGTTCCCAGTCCCCACCCAAGTCCCCAGTCCCCTCCCAAGTCCCCAGTCCCCTCCCCAGTCCTTGCCCCTCCCATGTCCCCAGTCACCTCCCAAGTCCCTGCCCCTCCCATGTCCCCAGTCCCCTCCCCAGTCCCTGCCCCTCCCATTTCCCCAATCCCCTACCAAGTCCCTGCTCCTCCCATGTCCCCATTCCCCGCCCTAGTCCCTGCCCCTCCCAAGTCTCAAGTCCCCTCCCCAGTCCCTGCCCCTCCCATGTCCCCAGTCCCCTCCCCAGTCCCTGCCCCTCCCAAGTCCCTGCCCCTCCCATGTCCCCAGTCACCTCCAAAGTCCGTGCCCCTCCCATGTCCCCAGTCCCCTCCCAAGTCCCTGCCCCTCCCAAGTCCCTGCCCCTCCCATGTCCCCAGTCCCCTCCCCAGTCCCTGCCACTCCCATGTCCCTGCCCCTCCCATGTCCCCAGTCCACTCCCGAGTCCCTGCCCCTCCCATGTCCCCAGTCCCCACCCAAGTCCCTGCCCCTCCCAAGTCCACAGTCCCCTCCCCAGTCCCTGCCTCTCCTAAGTCCCCAGTCCCCTCCCCAGTCCCTGCCCCTCCCATGTCCCCAGTCCCCTCGTAAGTCCCTGCCCCTCCCAAGTCCTTGCCCCTCCCAAGTCCCCAGTCCCCTCCCAAGTCCCTGCCACTCCCATGTCCCAAGTCCCCACCCAAGTCCCTGCCCCTCCCCAGTCCCTGCCACTCCCATGTCCCTGCCCCTCCCATGTCCCCAGTCCACTCCCCAGTCTTTGCCCCTCCCATGTCTCCAGTCCCCACCCAAGTTCCCCCTGCCTCTCCCAAGTCCCCAGTCCCCTCCCCAGTCCCTGCCCCTCCCAAGTCCCCAGTCCCCTCCCCAGTCCCTGCCCCTCCCAAGTCCCCAGTCCCCTCCTAAGTCCCTGCCCCTCCCCAGTCCCTGCCCCTCCCATGTCTCCCGTCCCCTCCCAATTCCCTGCCCCTCCCATATCCCCAATCCCCTACCAAGTCCCTGCTCCTCCCATGTCCCCATTCCCCGCCCAAGTCCCTGCCCCTCCCAAGTCCCAAGTACCCTCCCCAGTCCCTGCCCCTCCCATGTCCCCAGTCCCCTCCCCAGTCCCTGCCCCTCCCAAGTCCCTGGCCCTCCCATGTCCCCAGTCACCTCCAAAGTCCGTGCCCCTCCCATGTCCCCAGTCCCCTCCCAATTCCCTGCCCCTCCCAAGTCCCTGCCCCTCCAATGTCCCCAGTCCCCCTCCCCAGTTCCTGCCTCTCCTATTTCCCCAGTCCCATCCCCTCCCAAGTCCCTGCCCCTCCCATGTCCCCAGTCCCCTCCCCAGTCCCTGCCACTCCCAAGTCCCTGACCCTCCCATGTCCCCAATCCCCTCCCTAGTCCCTGCCCCTCCCATTTCCACAATCCTCTCCAAGTCCCTGCCCCTCCCATTTCTCCAGTCCCCCTCCCAAGTCCCTGCCCCTCCCAAGTCCCCAGTCCCCTCCCAAGTCCCTGACCCTCCCATGTCCCCAATCCCCACCCAAGTCCCTGCCCCTCCCAAGTCCCCAGTCCCTTCCCAAGTCCCTGAACCTCCCATGTCCCCAGTCCCCTCCCCAGTCCCTGCCCCTCCCATGTCCCTGACCCTCCCTTGTCCCCAGTCCCTTCCCCAGTCCCTGCCCCTCCCATGTCCCCAGTCCCCTCCCCAGTCCCTACCACTCCCCAACTCCCTGCCCCTCCCATGTGTCCCGTCCCCTCCCAATTCCCTGCCCCTCCCATTTCCCCAATCCCCTACCAAGTCCCTGCCCCTCCCATGTCCCCAGTCCCCTCCCCAGTCCCTGCCACTCCCAAGTCCCTGCCCCTCTCATGTCCCCAGTCCCCTCCCCAGTACCTGACCCTCCCATGTCCCCAGTCCCCACCCAAGTCCCTGCCCCTCCCACGTCCCCAGTCCCCTCCCCAGTCTATGACCCTCCCTTGTCCCCAGTCCCCTCCCCAGTCCCAGCCACTACCAATTCCCTGCCCCTCCAATGTCCCCAGTCCCCTCCCCAGTCCCTGCCCCTCCCAAGTCCCTTCCCCTCCCATGTCCCCAGTCCCCTAACAAGTCCCTGCCCCTCCCAAGTCCCTATCCCTCCAATGTCCCCAGGCCCCCTCCCCAGTTCCTGCCTCTCCCATTTCCCCAGTCCCCTCCCCAGTCCTCTCCCCTCCCAAGTCCCTGCCCCTTCCATGTCCCCAGTCCCCTCCCATGTCCCCAATCCCCTCCCTAGTCCCTGCCCCTCCCATGTCCCCAATCCCCTCCCTAGTCCCTGCCCCTCCCATTTCCACAGTCCCCTCCCAAGTCCCTGCCCCTCCCATTTCCACAGTCCCCTCCCCAGTCCCTGCCCCTCCCATGTCCCCAGTCCCCACCCAAGTCCCTGCCCCTCCCAAGTCCCCAGTCCCCTCCCAAGTCCCTGAACCTCCCATGTCCCCAGTTCACTCCCCAGTCCCTGCCCCTCCCATGTCCCTGACCCTCCCTTGTCCCCAGTCCCTTCCCCAGTCCCTGCCCCTCCCATGTCCCCAGTCCCCTCCCAAGTCCCTGCCCCTGGAAAGTCCCAATCCCCTCCCAAGTCCCTGCCCCTCCCATGTCCCCAGTTTCCTCCCCAGTCCCTGCCCCTCCCAAGTCCCTGCCCCTCCCACGTCCCCAATCCCCTCCCTAGTCCCTGCCCCTCCCATGTCCCCAGTCCCCTCCCAAGTCCCCAGTCCCCTCCCAAGTCCCTGCCCCTCCCTTGTGCCCAGTCCCCTCCCCAGTCCCTGCCCCTCCCATGTCCCCAGTCCCCACCCAAGTCCCCAGTCCCCTCCCCAGTCCTTGCCCCTCCCATGTCCCCAGTCACCTCCCAAGTCCCTGCCCCTCCCATGTCCCCAGTCCCCACCCAAGTCCCCAGTCCCCTCCCCAGTCCTTGCCCCTCCCATTTCCCCAATCCCCTACCAAGTCCCTGCTCCTCCCATGTCCCCATTCCCCGCCCAAGTCCCTGCCCCTCCCAAGTCCCCCGCCCCTCCCATGTCCCCAGTCACCTCCAAAGTCCGTGCCCCCTCCCATGGCCCCAGTCCCCTCGCAAGTCCCTGCCCCTCCCAAGTCCATGCCCCTCCCATGTCCCCAGTCCCCTCCCCAGTCCCTGCCACTCCCAAGTCCCTGCCCCTCCCATGTCCCCAGTCCCCACCCAAGTCCCTGCCCCTCCCAAGTCCCCAGTCCCCTCCCCAGTCCCTGCCTCTCCTAAGTCCCCAGTCCCCTCCCCAGTCCCTGCCCCTCCCATGTCCCCAGTCCCCTCCCAAGTCCCTGCCCCTCCCTAGTCCCCTCCCCAGTCCCTGCCCCTCCCCAGTCCCTGCCACTCCCATGTCCCTGCCCCTCCCATGTCCCCAGTCCACTCCCCAGTCCCTGCCCCTCCCATGTCTCCAGTCCCCACCCAAGTCCCTGCCCCTCCCAACTCCCCAGTCCCCCTCCCAAGTCCCTGCCCCTCCCATGTCCCCAGTCCCCTCCCAAGTCCCCAATCCCCTCCCATGTCCCCAGTCCCCCTCCCAAGTCCCTGCCCCTCCCGTGTCCCCAGTCCCCTCCTAAGTCCCTGCCTCTCCCAAGTCCTCAGTCCCCTCCCCAGTCCCTGCCCCTCCCATGTCCCCAGCCCCTCCTAAGTCCCTGCCCCTCCCAAGTCCCTGCCCCTCCCATGTCCCCAGTCCCCACCCAAGTCCCCAGTCCCCTCCCCAGTCTCTGACCCTCCCTTGTCCCCAGTCCCCTCCCCAGTCCCAGCCACTACCAATTCCCTGCTCCTCCCATGGCCCCAGTCCCCTCCCCAGTCCCTGCCCCTCCCATGTCCCCAGTCCCCACCCAAGTCCCCAGTCCCCTCCCAAGTCCCCAGTCCCCTCCCCAGTCTTGCCCCTCCCATGTCCCCAGTCACCTCCCAAGTCCCTGCCCCTCCCATGTCCCCAGTCCCCTCCCTAGTCCTTGCCCCTCCCATGTCCCCACTCACCTCCCAAGTCCCTGCTCCTCCCATGTCCCCATTCCCCTCCCAAGTCCCTGCCCCTCCCAAGTCACAAGTCCCCTCCCCAGTCCCTGCCCCTCCCAAGTCCCCAGTCCCCTCCCCAGTCCCTGAACCTCCCATGTCCCCAGTCCCCTCCCCAGTCCCTGCCCCTCCCATGTCCCCAGTCCCCCACCCAAGTCCCCAGTCCCCTCCCAAGTCCCCAGTCCCCTCCCCAGTCCTTGCCCCTCCCATGTCCCCAGTCACCTCCCAAGTCCCTGCCCCTCCCATATCCCCAATCCCCCTCCCTAGTCCCTGCCCGTCCCATTTCCCAGTCCCCTCCCAAGTCCGTGCCCCTCCCATGTCCCCAGTCCCCTCCCAAGTCCCCAGTCCCCTCCCAAGTCCCTGCCCCTCCCTTGTGCCCAGTCCCCTCCCCAGTCCCTGCCCCTCCCATGTCCATAGTCCCCCACCCAAGTCCCCAGTCCCCTCCCAAGTCCCCAGTCCCCTCCCCAGTCCTTGCCCCTCCCATGTCCCCAGTCACCTCCCAAGTCCCTGCCCCTCCCAAGTCCCCAGTCCCTTCCCCAGTCTCTGACCCTCCCTTGTCCCCAGTCCCCTCCCCAGTCCCAGCCACTACCAATTCCCTGCCCCTCCCATGGCCCCAGTCCCCCCCCCCAGTCCCTGCCCCTCCCAAGTCCCTGCCCCTCCAATGTCCCCAGTCCCCTCCCCAGTTCCTGCCTCTCCCATTTCCCCAGTCCCCTCCCCAGTCCCCTCCCCTCCCAAGTCCCTGCCCCTCTCATGTCCCCAGTCCCCTCCCCAGTCCCTGCCACTCCCAAGTCCCTGCCCCTCCCACGTCCCCAGTCCCCTCCCCAGTCCCTGCCCCTCCCATGTCCCCAGTCCCCTCCCCAGTCCCTGCCCCTCCCATGTCCCTGACCCTCCCTTGTCCCCAGTCCCTTCCCCAGTCCCTGACCCTCCCTTGTCCCCAGTCCCCTCCCAAGTCCCTGCCCCTCCCATGTCCCCAGTTTCCTCCCCAGTCCCTGCCACTCCAAAGTCCCTGCCCCTCCCACGTCCCCAATCCCCTCCCTAGTCCCTGCCCCTCCCATGTCCCCAGTCCCCTCCCAAGTCCGTGCCCCTCCCATGTCCCCAGTCCCCTCCCAAGTCCCCAGTCCCCTCCCAAGTCCCTGCCCCTCCCTTGTGCCCAGTCCCCTCCCCAGTCCCTGCCCCTCCCATGTCCCCAGTCCCCACCAAAGTCCCCCAGTCCCCTCCCAAGTCCCTGAACCTCCCATGTCCCCAGTCCCCTCCCCAGTCCCTGCCCCTCCCATGTCCCTGACCCTCACTTGTCCCCAGTCCCTTCCCCAGTCCCTGCCCCTCCCATGTCCCCAGTCCCCTCCCAAGTCCCTGCCCCTGGAAAGTCCCAATCCCCTCCCAAGTCCCTGCCCCTCACATGTCCCCAGTTTCCTCCCCAGTCCCTGCCCCTCCCAAGTCCCTGCCCCTCCCACGTCCCCAATCCCCTCCCTAGTCCCTGCCCCTCCCATTTCCCCAGTCCCCTCCCAAGTCCGTGCCCCTCCCATGTCCCCAGTCCCCTCCAAGTCCCCAGTCCCCTCCCAAGTCCCTGCCCCTCCCTTGTGCCCAGTCCCCTCCCCAGTCCCTGCCCCTCCCATGTCCCCAGTCCCCACCCAAGTCCCCAGTCCCCTCCCAAGTCCCCAGTCCCCTCCCCAGTCCTTGCCCCTCCCATGTCCCCAGTCACCTCCCAAGTCCCTGCCCCTCCCATTTCCCCAATCCCCTACCAAGTCCCTGCTCCTCCCAAGTCTCAAGTCGCCTCCCCAGTCCCTGCCCCTCCCAAGTCCCTGCCCCTCCCATGTCCCCAGTCACCTCCAAAGTCCGTGCCCCTCCCATGTCCCCCAGTCCCCTCCCAAGTCCCTGCCACACCCAAGTCCCTGCCCCTCCAATGTCCCCAGTCCCCTCCCCAGTCCCTGCCTCTCCCATTTCCCCAGTCCCCTCCCCAGTCCCCTCCCCTCCCAAGTCCCTGCCCCTCCCATGTCCCCAGTCCCCTCCCCAGTCCCTGCCACTCCCATGTCCCTGCCCCTCCCATGTCCCCAGTCCACTCCCCAGTCCCTGCCCCTCCCATGTCCCCAGTCCCCACCCAAGTCCCTGCCCCTCCCAAGTCCCAGTCCCCTCCCCAGTCCCTGCCTCTCCTAAGTCCTTAGTCCCCTCCCCAGTCCCTGTCCCTCCCATGTCCCCAGTCCCCCTCCCAAGTCCCCAGTCCCCTCCCCAGTCCCTGTCCCTCCCATGTCCCCAGTCCCCCTCCCAAGTCCCCAGTCCCCTCCCCAGTCCCTACCACTCCCAACTCCCTGCCCCTCCCATGTCTCCAGTCCCCTCCCAAGTCCCTGCCACTCCCATGTCCCAAGTCCCCTCCCAAGTCCCTGCCCCTCCCTAGTCCCCTCCCCAGTCCCTGCCCCTCCCCAGTCCCTGCCACTCCCATGTCCCTGCCCCTCCCATGTCCCCAGTACACTCCCCATTCTTTGCCCCTCCCATGTCTCCAGTCCCCACCCAAGTCCCTGCCCCTCCCAACTCCCCAGTCCCCTCCCAAGTCCCTGCCCCTGGAAAGTCCCAATCCCCTCCCAAGTCCCTGCCCCTCCCATGTCCCCAGTTTCCTCCCCAGTCCCTGCCCCTCCCAAGTCCCTGCCCCTCCCACGTCCCCAATCCCCTCCCTAGTCCCTGCCCCTCCCATTTCCCCAGTCCCCTCCCAAGTCCGTACCCCTCCCTTGTGCCCAGTCCCCTCCCCAGTCCCTGCCCCTCCCATGTCCCCAGTCCCCACCCAAGTCCCCAGTCCCCTCCCAAGTCCCCAGTCCCCTCCCCAGTCCTTGCCCCTCCCATGTCCCCAGTCACCTCCCAAGTCCCTGCCCCTCCCATGTCCCCAGTCCCCTCCCCAGTCCCTGCCCCTCCCATTTCCCCAATCCCCTACCAAGTCCCTGCTCCTCCCATGTCCCCATTCCCCGCCCAAGTCCCTGCCCCTCCCAAGTCCCAAGTCCCCTCCCCAGTCCCTGCCCCTCCCATGTCCCCAGTCCCCTCCCCAGTCCCTGCCCCTCCCAAGTCCCTGCCGCTCCCATGTCCCCAGTCACCTCCAAAGTCCGTGCCCCTCCCATGTCCCCAGTCCCCACCCAAGTCCCTGCCCCTCCCAAGTCCCCAGTCCCTTCCCCAGTCCCTGCCCCTCCCATGTCCCCAGTTTCCTCCCCAGTCCCTGCCACTCCCAAGTCCCTGCCCCTGGAAAGTCCCAATCCCCTCCCAAGTCCCTGCCCCTCCCATGTCCCCAGTTTCCTCCCCAGTCCCCTCCCCAGTCCTTGCCCCTCCCATGTCCCCAGTCACCTCCCAAGTCCCTGCCCCTCTCATGTCCCCAGTCCCCTTCTCAATCCTTGCCCCTCCCATGTCCCCAGTCCCCTCACAAGTCCCCAGTCCCCTCCCCAGTCCCTGACCCTCCCATGTCCCCAGTCCCCACCCAAGTCCCTGCCCCTCCATAGTCCCCAGTCCCCTCCCCAGTCTCTGACCCTCCCTTGTCCCCAGTCCCCTCCCCAGTCCCTGCCCCTCCCCAGTCCCTGCCCCTCCCATTTCCCCACTCCCCACCCCAGTCCCTGCCCCTGCCAAATCCCTTCCCCTCCCAAGTCCCCAGTCCCCTCCCCAGTCCTTGCCCCTCCCATGTCTCCAGTCACCTCCCAAGTCCCTGCCCCTCCCATGTCCCCAGTCTCCTCCCAAGTCCCTGCCCCTCCCATGTCCCCAGTCCCCTCCCCAGTCCCTGCCCCTCCCATTTCCCCAATCCCCTACCAAGTCCCTGCTCCTCCCATGTCCCCATTCCCCGCCCGAGTCCCTGCCCCTCCAAGTCCCAAGTCCCCTGCTCAGTCCCTGCCCCTCCCATGTCCCCAGTCCCCTCCCCAGTCCCTGCCCCTGCCAAATCCCTGCCCCTCCCAAGTCCCCAGTCCCCTCCCCAGTCCTTGCCCCTCCATGTCTCCCGTCACCTCCCAAGTCCCTGCCCCTCCCATGTCCCCAGTCCCCTCCCAAGTCCCTGCCCCTCCCATGTCCCCAGTCCCCTCCCCAGTCCCTGCCCCTCCCAAGTCCCTGCCCCTCCCATGTCCCCAGTCCCCTCCCAAGTCCCTGCCCCTCCCAAGTCCCTGCCCCTCCAATGTCCCCAGTCCCCTCCCCAGTCCCTGCCACTCCCAAGTCCCTGCCCCTCCCATGTCCCCAATCCCCTCCCTAGTCCCTGCCCCTCCCATTTCCACAGTCCCCTCCCAAGTCCCTGCCCCTCCCATTTCTCCAGTCCCCTCCAAGTCCCTGCCCCTCCCATTTCCACAGTCCCCTCCCCAGTCCCTGCCCCTCCCATGTCCCCAGTCCCCACCCAAGTCCCTGCCCCTCCCAAGTCCCCAGTCCCCTCCCAAGTCCCTGAAGCTCCCTTGTCCCCAGTCCCTTCCCCAGTCCCTGCCCCTCCCATGTCCCCAGTCCCCTCCCAAGTCCCTGCCCCTGGAAAGTCCCAATCCCCTCCCAAGTCCCTGCCCCTCCCATGTCCCCAGTTTCCTCCCCAGTCCCTGCCCCTCCCAAGTCCATGCCCCTCCCATTTCCCCAGTCCCCTCCCAAGTCCGTGCCCCTCCCATGTCCCCAGTCCCCTCACAAGTCCCCAGTCCCCTCCCCAGTCTCTGACCCTCCCTTGTCCCCAGTCCCCTCCCCAGTCTCTGACCCTCCCTTGTCCCCAGTCCCTTCCCCAGTCCCTGCCCCCCCCAGTCCCTGCTCCTCCCATTTCCCCACTCCCCACCCCAGTCCCTGCCCCTGCCAAATCCCTTCCCCTCCCAAGTCCCCCAGTCCCCTCCCCAGTCCTTGCCCCTCCCATGTCTCCAGTCACCTCCCAAGTCCCTGCCCCTCCCATGTCCCCAGTCTCCTCCCAAGTCCCTGCCCCTCCCATGTCCCCAGTCCCCTCCCCAGTCCCTGCCCCTCCCATTTCCCCAATCCCCTACCAAGTCCCTGCTCCTCCCATGTCCCCATTCCCCGCCCGAGTCCCTGCCCCTCCAAGTCCCAAGTCCCCTGCTCAGTCCCTGCCCCTCCCATGTCCCCAGTCCCCTCCCCAGTCCCTGCCCCTCCCAAGTCCCTGCCCCCCTCCCCATGTCCCCAGTCACCTCCAAAGTCCGTGCCCCTCCCATGTCCCCAGTCCCCTCCCAAGTCCCTGCCCCTCCCATGTCCCCAGTCCCCTCCCCAGTCCCTGCCCCTCCCATTTCCCCAATCCCCTACCAAGTCCCTGCTCCTCCCATGTCCCCATTCCCCGCCCGAGTCCCTGCCCCTCCCAAGTCCCAAGTCCCCTGCCCAGTCCCTGCCCCTCCCATGTCCCCAGTCCCCTCCCCAGTCCCTGCCCCTCCCAAGTCCCTGCCCCTCCCATGTCCCCAGTCCCCCTCCCAAGTCCCTGCCCCTCCCAAGTCCCTGCCCCTGCAATGTCCCCAGTCCCCTCCCCAGTCCCTGCCACTCCCAAGTCCCTGCCCCTCCCATGTCCCCAATCCCCTCCCTAGTCCCTGCCCCTCCCATTTCCACAGTCCCCTCCCAAGTCCCTGCCCCTCCCATTTCTCCAGTCCCCTCCCAAGTCCCTGCCCCTCCCATTTCCACAGTCCCCTCCCCAGTCCCTGCCCCTCCCATGTCCCCAGTCCCCACCCAAGTCCCTGCCCCTCCCAAGTCCCCAGTCCCCTCCCAAGTCCCTGAAGCTCCCTTGTCCCCAGTCCCTTCCCCAGTCCCTGCCCCTCCCATGTCCCCAGTCCCCCTCCCAAGTCCCTGCCCCTGGAAAGTCCCAATCCCCTCCCAAGTCCCTGCCCCTCCCATGTCCCCAGTTTCCTCCCCAGTCCCTGCCCCTCCCAAGTCCATGCCCCTCCCATTTCCCCAGTCCCCTCCCAAGTCCGTGCCCCTCCCATGTCCCCAGTCCCCTCACAAGTCCCCAGTCCCCTCCCCAGTCTCTGACCCTCCCTTGTCCCCAGTCCCCTCCCCAGTCTCTGACCCTCCCTTGTCCCCAGTCCCTTCCCCAGTCCCTGCCCCTCCCCAGTCCCTGCTCCTCCCATTTCCCCCCCCACTCCCCACCCCAGTCCCTGCCCCTGCCAAATCCCTTCCCCTCCCAAGTCCCCAGTCCCCTCCCCAGTCCTTGCCCCTCCCATGTCTCCAGTCACCTCCCAAGTCCCTGCCCCTCCCATGTCCCCAGTCTCCTCCCAAGTCCCTGCCCCTCCCATGTCCCCAGTCCCCTTCCCCCAGTCCCCTGCCCCTCCCATTTCCCAATCCCCTACCAAGTCCCTGCTCCTCCCATGTCCCCATTTCCCCGCCCGAGTCCCTGCCCCTCCCAAGTCCCAAGTCCCCTGCTCTGTCCCTGCCCCTCCATGTCCCCAGTCCCCTCCCCAGTCCCTGCCCCTCCCAAGTCCCTGCCCCTCCCTTGTGCCCAGTCCCCTCCCCAGTCCCTGCCCCTCCCATGTCCCCAGTCCCCACCCAAGTCCCCAGTCCCCTCCCCAGTCCTTGCCCCTCTCCATGTCCCCTGTCACCTCCCAAGTCCCTGCCCCTCTCATGTCTCCAGTCCCCTTCCCAATCCTTGCCCCTCCCACGTCCCCAGTCCCCTCACAAGTCCCCAGTCCCCTCCCCAGTCCCTGCCACTCCCAAGTCCCTGACCCTCCCATGTCCCCAATCCCCTCACTAGTCCCTGCCCCTCCCATTTCCACAGTCCCCTCCCAAGTCCCTGCCCCTCCCATTTCTCCAGTCCCCTCCCAAGTCCCTGCCCCTCCCATTTCCACAGTCCCCTCCCCAGTCCCTGCCCCTCCCATGTCCCCAGTCCCCACCCAAGTCCCTGCCCCTCCCAAGTCCCCAGTCCCCTCCCAAGTCCCTGAACCTCCCATGTCCCCAGTCCCCTCCCAAGTCCCTGCCCCTCCCATGTCCCTGACCCCTCCCTTGTCCCCAGTCCCCTCCCAAGTCCCTGCCCCTGGAAAGTCCCAATCCCCTCCCAAGTCCCTGCCCCTCCCATGTCCCCAGTTTCCTCCCCAGTCCCTGCCCCTCCCAAGTCCCTGCCCCTCCCACGTCCCCAATCCCCTCCCTAGTCCCTGCCCATCCCATTTCCCCAGTCCCCTCCCAAGTCCGTGCCCCTCCCTTGTGCCCAGTCCCCTCCCCAGTCCCTGCCCCTCCCATGTCCCCAGTCCCCACCCAAGTCCCCAGTCCCCTCCCAAGTCCCCAGTCCCCTCCCCAGTCCTTGCCCCTCCCATGTCCCCAGTCAACTCCCAAGTCCCTGCCCCTCCCATGTCCCCAGTCCCCTCCCCAGTCCCTGCCCCTCCCATTTCCCCAATCCCCTACCAAGTCCCTGCTCCTCCCATGTCCCCATTCCCCGCCCAAGTCCCTGCCCCTCCCAAGTCCCAAGTCCCCTCCCCAGTCCCTGCCCCTCCCATGTCCCCAGTCCCCTCCCCAGTCCCTGCCCCTCCAAGTCCCTGCCCCTCCCATGTCCCCAGTCACCTCCAAAGTCCGTGCCCCTCCCATTTCCCCAGTCCCCTCCCAAGTCCCTGCCCCTCCCATTTCCACAGTCCCCTCCCCAGTCCCTGCCCCTCCCATGTCCCCAGTCCCCACCCAAGTCCCTGCCCCTCCCAAGTCCCCAGTCCCCTCCCAAGTCCCTGAAGCTCCCTTGTCCCCAGTCCCTTCCCCAGTCCCTGCCCCTCCCATGTCCCCAGTCCCCTCCCAAGTCCCTGCCCCTGGAAAGTCCCAATCCCCTCCCAAGTCCCTGCCCCTCCCATGTCCCCAGTTTCCTCCCCAGTCCCTGCCCCTCCCAAGTCCATGCCCCTCCCATTTCCCCAGTCCCCTCCCAAGTCCGTGCCCCTCCCATGTCCCCAGTCCCCTCACAAGTCCCCCAGTCCCCTCCCCCAGTCTCTGACCCTCCCTTGTCCCCAGTCCCCTCCCCAGTCTCTGACCCTCCCTTGTCCCCAGTCCCTTCCCCAGTCCCTGCCCCCCCCAGTCCCTGCTCCTCCCATTTCCCCACTCCCCACCCCCAGTCCCTGCCCCTGCCAAATCCCTTCCCCTCCCAAGTCCCCAGTCCCCTCCCCAGTCCTTGCCCCTCCCATGTCTCCAGTCACCTCCCAAGTCCCTGCCCCTCCCATGTCCCCAGTCTCCTCCCAAGTCCCTGCCCCTCCCATGTCCCCAGTCCCCTCCCCAGTCCCTGCCCCTCCCATTTCCCCAATCCCCTACCAAGTCCCTGCTCCTCCCATGTCCCCATTCCCCGCCCGAGTCCCTGCCCCTCCCAAGTCCCAAGTCCCCTGCTCAGTCCCTGCCCCTCCATGTCCCCAGTCCCCTCCCCAGTCCCCTGCCCCTCCCAAGTCCCTGCCCCTCCCATGTCCCCAGTCACCTCCAAAGTCCGTGCCCCTCCCATGTCCCCAGTCCCCTCCCAAGTCCCTGCCCCTCCCATGTCCCCAGTCCCCTCCCCAGTCCCTGCCCCTCCCATTTCCCCAATCCCCTACCAAGTCCCTGCTCCTCCCATGTCCCCATTCCCCGCCCGAGTCCCTGCCCCTCCCAAGTCCCAAGTCCCCTGCCCAGTCCCTGCCCCTCCCATGTCCCCAGTCCCCTCCCCAGTCCCTGCCCCTCCCAAGTCCCTGCCCCTCCCATGTCCCCAGTCCCCTCCCAAGTCCCTGCCCCTCCCAAGTCCCTGCCCCTGCAATGTCCCCAGTCCCCTCCCCAGTCCCTGCCACTCCCAAGTCCCTGCCCCTCCCATGTCCCCAATCCCCTCCCTAGTCCCTGCCCCTCCCATTTCCACAGTCCCCTCCCAAGTCCCTGCCCCTCCATTTCTCCAGTCCCCTCCCAAGTCCCTGCCCCTCCCATTTCCACAGTCCCCTCCCCAGTCCCTGCCCCTCCCATGTCCCCAGTCCCCACCCAAGTCCTGCCCCTCCCAAGTCCCCAGTCCCCTCCCAAGTCCCTGAAGCTCCCTTGTCCCCAGTCCCTTCCCCAGTCCCTGCCCCTCCCATGTCCCCAGTCCCCTCCAAGTCCCTGCCCCTGGAAAGTCCCAATCCCCTCCCAAGTCCCTGCCCCTCCCATGTCCCCAGTTTCCTCCCCAGTCCCTGCCCCTCCCAAGTCCATGCCCCTCCCATTTCCCCAGTCCCCTCCCAAGTCCGTGCCCCTCCCATGTCCCCAGTCCCCTCACAAGTCCCCAGTCCCCTCCCCAGTCTCTGACCCTCCCTTGTCCCCAGTCCCCTCCCCAGTCTCTGACCCTCCCTTGTCCCCAGTCCCTTCCCCAGTCCCTGCCCCTCCCCAGTCCCTGCTCCTCCCATTTCCCCACTCCCCACCCCAGTCCCTGCCCCTGCCAAATCCCTTCCCCTCCCAAGTCCCCAGTCCCCTCCCCAGTCCTTGCCCCTCCCATGTCTCCAGTCACCTCCCAAGTCCCTGCCCCTCCCATGTCCCCAGTCTCCTCCCAAGTCCCTGCCCCTCCCATGTCCCCAGTCCCCTCCCCAGTCCCTGCCCCTCCCATTTCCCCAATCCCCTACCAAGTCCCTGCTCCTCCCATGTCCCCATTCCCCGCCCGAGTCCCTGCCCCTCCCAAGTCCCAAGTCCCCTGCTCTGTCCCTGCCCCTCCCATGTCCCCAGTCCCCTCCCCAGTCCCTGCCCCTCCCAAGTCCCTGCCCCTCCCTTGTGCCCAGTCCCCTCCCCAGTCCCTGCCCCTCCCATGTCCCCAGTCCCCACCCAAGTCCCCAGTCCCCTCCCCAGTCCTTGCCCCTCCCATGTCCCCTGTCACCTCCCAAGTCCCTGCCCCTCTCATGTCTCCAGTCCCCTTCCCAATCCTTGCCCCTCCCACGTCCCCAGTCCCCTCACAAGTCCCCAGTCCCCTCCCCAGTCCCTGCCACTCCCAAGTCCCTGACCCTCCCATGTCCCCAATCCCCTCACTAGTCCCTGCCCCTCCCATTTCCACAGTCCCCTCCCAAGTCCCTGCCCCTCCATTTCTCCAGTCCCCTCCCAAGTCCCTGCCCCTCCCATTTCACAGTCCCCTCCCCAGTCCCTGCCCCTCCCATGTCCCCAGTCCCCACCCAAGTCCCTGCCCCTCCCAAGTCCCCAGTCCCCCTCCCAAGTCCCTGAACCTCCCATGTCCCCAGTCCCCTCCCAAGTCCCTGCCCCTCCCATGTCCCTGACCCTCCCTTGTCCCCAGTCCCCTCCCAAGTCCCTGCCCCTGGAAAGTCCCAATCCCCTCCCAAGTCCCTGCCCCTCCCATGTCCCCAGTTTCCTCCCCAGTCCCTGCCCCTCCCAAGTCCCTGCCCCTCCCACGTCCCCAATCCCCTCCCTAGTCCCTGCCCATCCCATTTCCCCAGTCCCCTCCCAAGTCCGTGCCCCTCCCTTGTGCCCAGTCCCCTCCCCAGTCCCTGCCCCTCCCATGTCCCCCAGTCCCCACCCAAGTCCCCAGTCCCCTCCCAAGTCCCCAGTCCCCTCCCCAGTCCTTGCCCCTCCCATGTCCCCAGTCAACTCCCAAGTCCCTGCCCCTCCCATGTCCCCAGTCCCCCTCCCCAGTCCCTGCCCCTCCCATTTCACCCAATCCCCTACCAAGTCCCTGCTCCTCCCATGTCCCATTCCCCGCCCAAGTCCCTGCCCCTCCCAAGTCCCAAGTCCCCTCCCCAGTCCCTGCCCCTCCCATGTCCCCAGTCCCCTCCCAGTCCCTGCCCTCCCAAGTCCCTGCCCTCCCACCTCCCCCCATGTCCCCAGTCACCTCCAAAGTCCGTGCCCCTCCCATTTCCCCAGTCCCCTCCCAAGTCCCTGCCCCTCCCAAGTCCCCAGTCCCCTCCCCAGTCCCTGCCCCTCCCATGTCCCCAGTCCCCACCCAAGTCCCTGCCCCTCCCAAGTCCCCAGTCTCCTCCCAAGTCACTGAACGTCCCATGTCCCAAGTCCCCTCCCCAGTCCCTGCCCCTCCCATGTCCCCTGACCATCCCCTTGTCCCCAGTCCCTTCCCCAGTCCCTGCCCCTCCCATGTCCCCAGTCCCCTCCCAAGTCCCTGCCCCTGGAAAGTCCCAATCCCCTCCCAAGTCCCTGCCCCTCCCATGTCCCCAGTTTCCTCCCCAGTCCCTGCCACTCCCAAGTCCCTGCCCCTCCCATGTCCCCAGTCCCCACCCAAGTCCCCAGTCCCCTCCCCAGTCCTTGCCCCTCCCATGTCCCCAGTCACCTCCCAAGTCCCTGGCCTTCTCATGTCCCCAGTCCCCTTCCCAATCCTTGCCCCTCCCATGTCCCCAGTCCCCTCACAAGTCCCCAGTCCCCTCCCCAGTCCCTGACCCTCCCATGTCCCTAGTCCCCACCCAAGTCCCTGCCCCTCCATAGTCCCCAGTCCCCTCCCCAGTCTCTGACCCTCCCTTGTCCCCAGTCCCCTCCCCAGTCCCTGCCCCTCCCCAGTCCCTGCCCCTCCCATTTCCCCACTCCCCACCCCAGTCCCTGCCCCTGCCAAATCCCTGCCCCTCCCAAGTCCCCAGTCCCCTCCCCAGTCCTTGCCCCTCCCATGTCTCCCGTCACCTCCCAAGTCCCTGCCCCTCCCATGTCCCCAGTCCCCTCCCAAGTCCCTGCCCCTCCCATGTCCCCAGTCCCCTCCCCAGTCCCTGCCCCTCCCATTTCCCCAATCCCCTACCAAGTCCCTGCTCCTCCCATGTCCCCAGTCCCCTCCCCAGTCCCTGCCCCTCCCAAGTCCCAAGTCCCCTGCCCAGTCCCTGCCCCTCCCATGTCCCCAGTCCCCTCCCCAGTCCCTGCCCCTCCCAAGTCCCTGCCCCTCCCATGTCCCCAGTCCCCTCCCAAGTCCCTGCCCCTCCCAAGTCCCTGCCCCTCCAATGTCCCCAGTCCCCTCCCCAGTCCCTGCCACTCCCAAGTCCCTGCCCCTCCCATGTCCCCAATCCCCTCCCTAGTCCCTGCCCCTCCCATTTCCACAGTCCCCTCCCAAGTCCCTGCCCCTCCCATTTCTCCAGTCCCCTCCCAAGTCCCTGCCCCTCCCATTTCCACAGTCCCCTCCCCAGTCCCTGCCCCTCCCATGTCCCCAGTCCCCACCCAAGTCCCTGCCCCTCCCAAGTCCCCAGTCCCCTCCCAAGTCCATGCCCCTCCCATTTCCCCAGTCCCCTCCCAAGTCCGTGCCCCTCCCATGTCCCCAGTCCCCTCCCAAGTCCCCAGTCCCCTCCCCAGTCCTTGCCCCTCCCATGTCTCCAGTCACCTCCCAAGTCCCTGCCCCTCCCATGTCCCCAGTCCCCTCCCAAGTCCCTGCCCCTCCCATGTCCCCAGTCCCCTCCCCAGTCCCTGCCCCTCCCATTTCCCCAATCCCCTACCAAGTCCCTGCTCCTCCCATGTCCCCATTCCCCGCCCAAGTCCCTGCCCCTCCCAAGTCCCAAGTCCCCTGCTCAGTCCCTGCCCCTCCCATGTCCCCAGTCCCCTCCCCAGTCCCTGCCCGTCCCAAGTCCCTGCCCCTCCCATGTCCCCAGTCACCTCCAAAGTCCGTGCCCCTCCCATGTCCCCAGTCCCCTCCCAAGTCCCTGCCCCTCCCAAGTCCCTGCCCCTCCCATGTCCCCAGTCCCCTCCCCAGTCCCTACCACTCCCAACTCCCTGCCCCTCCCATGTCTCCAGTCCCCTCCCAAGTCCCTGCCCCTCCCAAGTCCCCAGTCCCCTCCCAAGTCCCTGCCACTCCCATTTCCCCACTCCCCACCCAAGTCCCTGCCCCTCCCTAGTCCACTCCCCAGTCCCTGCCCCTCCCCAGTCCCTGCCACTCCCATGTCCCTGCCCCTCCCATGTCCCCAGTCCACTCCCCAGTCCCTGCCCCTCCCATGTCTCCAGTCCCCACGCAAGTCCCTGCCCCTCCCAACTCCCCAGTCCCCTCCGAAGTCCCTGCCCCTGGAAAGTCCCAATCCCCTCCCAAGTCCCTGCCCCTCCCATGTCCCCAGTCCCCTCCCAAGTCCCCATTCCCCTCCCATGTCCCCAGTCCCCTCCCAAGTCCCTGCCCCTCCCAAGTCCCTGCCCCTCCAATGTCCCCAGTCCCCTCCCCAGCTCCTGCCTCTCCCATTTTCCCAGTCCCCTCCCCAGTCCCCTCCCCTCCCAAGTCCCTGCCCCTCTCATGTCTCCAGTCCCCTCCCCAGTCCCTGCCACTCCCAAGTCCCTGCCCCTCCCATGTCCCCAATCCCCTCCCTAGTACCTGCCCCTCCCATTTCCACAGTCCCCTCCCAAGTCCATGCCCCTCCCATTTCTCCAGTCCCCTCCCAAGTCCCTGCCCCTCCCAAGTCCCCAGTCCCCTCCCCAGTCCCTGCCCCTCCCATGTCCCCAGTCCCCACCCAAGTCCCTGCCCCTCCCAAGTCCCCAGTCCCCTCCCAAGTCCCTGAACCTCCCATGTCCCCAGTCCCCTCCCCAGTCCCTGCCCCTCCCATGTCCCTGACCCTGCCTTGTTCCCAGTCCCTTCCAAAGTCCCTGCCCCTCCCATGTCCCCAGTCCCCTCCCCAGTCCCTGACCCTCCCATGTCCCCAGTCCCCACCCAAGTCCCTGCCCCTCCATAGTCCCCAGTCCCCTCCCCAGTCTCTGACCCTCCCTTGTCCCCAGTCCCCTCCCCAGTCCCTGCCCCTCCCCAGTCCCTGCCCCTCCCATTTCCCCACTCCCCACCCCAGTCCCTGCCCCTGCCAAATCCCTGCCCCTCCCAAGTCCCCAGTCCCCTCCCCAGTCCTTGCCCCTCCCATGTCTCCCGTCACCTCCCAAGTCCCTGCCCCTCCCATGTCCCCAGTCCCCTCCCAAGTCCCTGCCCCTCCCATGTCCCCAGTCCCCTCCCCAGTCCCTGCCCCTCCCATTTCCCCAATCCCCTACCAAGTCCCTGCTCCTCCCATGTCCCCATTCCCCGCCCGAGTCCCTGCCCCTCCCAAGTCCCAAGTCCCCTGCCCAGTCCCTGCCCCTCCCATGTCCCCAGTCCCCTCCCCAGTCCCTGCCCCTCCCAAGTCCCTGCCCCTCCCATGTCCCCAGTCCCCTCCCAAGTCCCTGCCCCTCCCAAGTCCCTGCCCCTCCAATGTCCCCAGTCCCCTCCCCAGTCCCTGCCACTCCCAAGTCCCTGCCCCTCCCATGTCCCCAATCCCCTCCCTAGTCCCTGCCCCTCCCATTTCCACAGTCCCCTCCCAAGTCCCTGCCCCTCCCATTTCTCCAGTCCCCTCCCCAGTCCCTGCCCCTCCCATGTCCCCAGTCCCCACCCAAGTCCCTGCCCCTCCCAAGTCCCCAGTCCCCTCCCAAGTCCCTGAAGCTCCCTTGTCCCCAGTCCCTTCCCCAGTCCCTGCCCCTCCCATGTCCCCAGTCCCCTCCCAAGTCCCTGCCCCTGGAAAGTCCCAATCCCCTCCCAAGTCCCTGCCCCTCCCATGTCCCCAGTTTCCTCCCCAGTCCCTGCCCCTCCCAAGTCCATGCCCCTCCCATTTCCCCAGTCCCCTCCCAAGTCCGTGCCCCTCCCATGTCCCCAGTCCCCTCACAAGTCCCGAGTCCCCTCCCCAGTCTCTGACCCTCCCTTGTCCCCAGTCCCCTCCCCAGTCTCTGACCCTCCCTTGTCCCCAGTCCCTTCCCCAGTCCCTGCCCCTCCCCAGTCCCTGCTCCTCCCATTTCCCCACTCCCCACCCCAGTCCCTGCCCCTGCCAAATCCCTTCCCCTCCCAAGTCCCCAGTCCCCTCCCCAGTCCTTGCCCCTCCCATGTCTCCAGTCACCTCCCAAGTCCCTGCCCCTCCCATGTCCCCAGTCCCCTCCCAAGTCCCTGCCCCTCCCATGTCCCCAGTCCCCTCCCCAGTCCCTGCCCCTCCCATTTCCCCAATCCCCTACCAAGTCCCTGCTCCTCCCATGTCCCCATTCCCGGCCCAAGTCCCTGCCCCTCCCAAGTCCCAAGTCCCCTGCTCAGTCCCTGCCCCTCCCATGTCCCCAGTCCCCTCCCCAGTCCCTGCCCCTCCCAAGTCCCTGCCCCTCCCATGTCCCCAGTCACCTCCAAAGTCCGTGCCCCTCCCATGTCCCCAGTCCCCTCCAAGTCCCTGCCCCTCCCAAGTCCCTGCCCCTCCCATGTCCCCAGTCCCCTCCCCAGTCCCTACCACTCCCAACTCCCTGCCCCTCCCATGTCTCCAGTCCCCTCCCAAGTCCCTGCCCCTCCCAAGTCCCCAGTCCCCTCCCAAGTCCCTGCCACTCCCATTTCCCCACTCCCCACCCAAGTCCCTGCCCCTCCCTAGTCCACTCCCCAGTCCCTGCCCCTCCCCAGTCCCTGCCACTCCCATGTCCCTGCCCCTCCCATGTCCCCAGTCCCCTCCCCAGTCCCCACCACTCCCAACTCCCTGCCCCTCCCATGTCTCCAGTCCCCACGCAAGTCCCTGCCCCTCCCAACTCCCCAGTCCCCTCCGAAGTCCCTGCCCCTGGAAAGTCCCAATCCCCTCCCAAGTCCCTGCCCCTCCCATGTCCCCACTCCCCTCCCAAGTCCCCAATCCCCTCCCATGTCCCCAGTCCCCTCCCAAGTCCCTGCCCCTCCCAAGTCCCTGCCCCTCCAATGTCCCCAGTCCCCTCCCCAGCTCCTGCCTCTCCCATTTTCCCAGTCCCCTCCCCAGTCCCCTCCCCTCCCGAGTCCCTGCCCCTCTCATGTCCCCAGTCCCCTCCCCAGTCCCTGCCACTCCCAAGTCCCTGCCCCTCCCATGTCCCCAATCCCCTCCCTAGTACCTGCCCCTCCCATTTCCACAGTCCCCTCCGAAGTCCATGCCCCTCCCATTTCTCCAGTCCCCTCCCAAGTCCCTGCCCCTCCCAAGTCCCCAGTCCCCTCCCCAGTCCCTGCCCCTCCCATGTCCCCAGTCCCCACCCAAGTCCCTGCCCCTCCCAAGTCCCCAGTCCCCTCCCAAGTCCCTGAACCTCCCATGTCCCCAGTCCCCTCCCCAGTCCCTGCCCCTCCCATGTCCCTGACCCTCCCTTGTTCCCAGTCCCTTCCAAAGTCCCTGCCCCTCCCATGTCCCCAGTCCCCTCCCAAGTCCCTGCCCCTGGAAAGTCCCAATCCCCTCCCAAGTCCCTGCCCCTCCCATGTCCCCAGTCCCCTCCCAAGTCCCCAATCCCCTCCCATGTCCCCAGTCCCCTCCCAAGTCCCTGCCCCTCCCGTGTCCCCAGTCCCCTCCTAAGTCCCTGCCTCTCCCAAGTCCCCAGTCCCCTCCCCAGTCCCTGCCCCTCCCATGTCCCCAGCCCCTCCTAAGTCCCTGCCCCTCCCAAGTCCCTGCCCCTCCCATGTCCCCAGTCCCCTCCCCAGTCCCTACCACTCCCAACTCCCTGCCCCTCCCAAGTCTCCCGTCCCCTCCCAATTCCCTGCCCCTCCCATTTCCCCAAACCCCTACCAAGTCCCTGCTCCTCCCATGTCCCCATTCCCCGCCCAAGTCCCTGCCCCTCCCAAGTCCCAAGTCCCCTCCCCAGTCCCTGCCCCTCCCATGTCCCCAGTCCCCTCCCCAGTCCCCTCCCCTCCCAAGTCCCTGCCCCTCTCATGTCCCCAGTCCCCTCCCCAGTTCCTGCCTCTCCCATTTCCCCAGTCCCCTCCCCAGTCCCCTCCCCTCCCAAGTCCCTGCCCCTCTCATGTCCCCAGTCCCCTCCCCAGTCCCTGCCACTCCCAAGTCCCCAGTCCCCTCCCCAGTCCCTGCCCCTCCCATGTCCCCAGTGCCCGCCCAAGTCCCTGCCCCTCCCAAGTCCCCAGTCCCCTCCCAAGTCCCTGCCCCTCCCATTTCTCCAGTCCCCTCCCAAGTCCCTGCCCCTCCCAAGTCCCCAGTCCCCTCCCCAGTCCCTGCCCCTCCCATGTCCCCAGTCCCCTCCCCAGTCCCTGCCCCTCCCATGTCCCTGACCCTCCCTTGTACCCAGTCCCTTCCCCAGTCCCTGCCCCTCCCATGTCCCCAGTCCCCTCCCAAGTCCCTGCCCCTGGAAAGTCCCAATCCCCTCCCAAGTCCCTGCCCCTCCCATGTCCCCAGTCTCCTCCCCAGTCCCTGCCACTCCCAAGTCCCTGCCCCTCCCAAGTCCCCAGTCCCCTCCCAAGTCCCTGCCCCTCCCTTGTGCCCAGTCCCCTCCCCAGTCCCTGCCCCTCCCATGTCCCCAGTCCCCACCCAAGTCCCCAATCCCCTCCCCAGTCCTTGCCCCTCCCATGTCCCCAGTCACCTCCCAAGTCCCTGCCCCTCCCATGTCCCCAGTCCCCTTCCCAATCCTTGCCCCTCCCATGTCCCCAGTCCCCTCCCAAGTCCCCAGTCCCCTCCCCAGTCCCTGCCCCTCCCATTTCCCCAATCCCCACACCAGTCCCTGCCCCTGCCAAGTCCCTTCCCCTCCCAAGTCCCCAGTCCCCTCCCCAGTCCTTGCCCCTCCCATGTCCCCAGTCCCCTCCCAAGTCCCTGCCCCTCCCATTTCCCCAATCCCCTACCAAGTCCCTGCTCCTCCCATGTCCCCATTCCCCGCCCAAGTCCCTGCCTCTCCCAAGTCCCAAGTCCCCTGCCCAGTCCCTGCCCCTCCCATGTCCCCAGTCCCCTCCCCAGTCCCTGCCCCTCCCAAGTCCCTGCCCCTCCATGTCCCCAGTCACCTCCAAAGTCCGTGCCCCTCCCATGTCCCCAGTCCCCTCCCAAGTCCCTGCCCCTCCCAAGTCCCTGCCCCTCCAATGTCCCCAGTCCCCTCCCCAGTTCCTGCCTCTCCAATTTCCCCAGTCCCCTCCCCAGTCCCCTCCCCTCCCAAGTCCCTGCCCCTCTCATGTCCCCAGTCCCCTCCCCAGTCCCTGCCACTCCCAAGTCCCTGCCCCTCCCATGTCCCCAATCCCCTCCCTAGTCCCTGCCCCTCCCATTTCCACAGTCCCCTCCCAAGTCCCTGCCCCTCCCATTTCTCCAGTCCCCTCCCAAGTCCCTGCCCCTCCCAAGTCCCCAGTCCCCTCCCAAGTCCCTGAACCTCCCATGTCCCCAGTCCCCTCCCCAGTCCCTGCCCCTCCCATATCCCTGACCCTCCGTTGTCCCCAGTCCCTTCCCCAGTCCCTGCCCCTCCCATGTCCCCAGTCCCCTCCCAAGTCCCTGAACCTCCCATGTCCCCAGTTTCCTCCCCAGTCCCTGCCCCTCCCATGTCCCTGCCCCTCCCATTTCCCCAGTCCCCTCCCAAGTCCGTGCCCCTCCCATGTCCCCAGTCCCCTCCCAAGTCCCCAGTCCCCTCCCCAGTCCCTGCCCCTCCCTTGTGCCCAGTCCCCTCCCCAGTCCCTGCCCCTCCCATGTCCCCAGTCCCCACCCAAGTCCCCAGTCCCCTCCCCAGTCCTTGCCCCTCCCATGTCCCCAGTCCCCTTCCCAATCCTTGCCCCTCCCATGTCCCCAGTCCCCTCACAAGTCCCCAGTCCCCTCCCCAGTCCCTGACCCTCCCAAGTCCCCAGTCCCCACCCAAGTCCCTGCCCCTCCCAAGTCCCCAGTCCCCTCCCCAGTCTCTGACCCTCCCTTGTCCCCAGTCCCCTCCCCAGTCCCTGCCCCTCCCCAGTCCCTGCCCCTCCCATTTCCCCACTCCCCACCCCAGTCCCTACCCCTGCCAAATCCCTGCCCCTCCCAAGTCCCCAGTCCCCTCCCCAGTCCTTGCCCCTCCCATGTCTCCCGTCACCTCCCAAGTCCCTGCCCCTCCCATGTCCCCAGTCCCCTCCCAAGTCCCTGCCCCTCCCATGTCCCCAGTCCCCTCCCCAGTCCCTGCCCCTCCCATTTCCCCAATCCCCTACCAAGTCCCTGCTCCTCCCATGTCCCCATTCCCCGCCCGAGTCCCTGCCCCTCCCAAGTCCCAAGTCCCCTGCCCAGTCCCTGCCCCTCCCATGTCCCCAGTCCCCTCCCCAGTCCCTGCCCCTCCCAAGTCCCTGCCCCTCCCATGTCCCCAGTCACATCCAAAGTCCGTGCCCCTCCCATGTCCCCAGTCCCCTCCCAAGTCCCTGCCCCTCCCAAGTCCCTGCCCCTCCAATGTCCCCAGTCCCCTCCCCAGTTCCTGCCTCTCCCATTTCCCCAGTCCCCTCCCCAGTCCCCTCCCCTCCCAAGTCCCTGCCCCTCCCATGTCCCCAGTCCCCTCCCCAGTCCCTGCCACTCCCAAGTCCCTGCCCCTCCCATGTCCCCAATCCCCTCCCTAGTCCCAGCCCCTCCCATTTCCACAGTCCCCTCCCAAGTCCCTGCCCCTCCCATTTCTCCAGTCCCCTCCCAAGTCCCTGCCCCTCCCATTTCCACAGTCCCCTCCCCAGTCCCTGCCCCTCCCATGTCCCCAGTCCCCACCCAAGTCCCTGCCCCTCCCAAGTCCCCAGTCCCCTCCCAAGTCCCTGAAGCTCCCATGTCCCCAGTCCCCTCCCCAGTCCCTGCCCCTCCCATGTCCCTGACCCTCCCTTGTCCCCAGTCCCCTCCCCAGTCCCTGCCCCCCCCATGTCCCCAGTCCCCTCCCAAGTCCCTGCCCCTGGAAAGTCCCAATCCCCTCCCAAGTCCCTGCCCCTCCCATGTCCCCAGTTTCCTCCCCAGTCCCTGCCCCTCCCAAGTCCTTGCCCCTCCCACGTCCCCAATCCCCTCCCTAGTCCCTGCCCCTCCCATTTCCCCAGTCCCCTCCCAAGTCCGTGCCCCTCCCATGTCCCCAGTCACCTCACAAGTCCCCAGTCCCCTCCCCAGTCCCTGACCCTCCCATGTCCCCAGTCCCCACCCAAGTCCCTGCCCCTCCCAAGTCCCCAGTCCCCTCCCCAGTCTCTGACCCTCCCTTGTCCCCAGTCCCTTCCCCAGTCCCTGCCCCTCCCCAGTCCCTGCCACTCCCATTTCCCCACTCCCCACCCCAGTCCCTGCCCCTGCCAAATCCCTGCCCCTCCCAAGTCCCCAATCCCCTCCCCAGTCCTTGCCCCTCACATGTCTCACGTCACCTCCCAAGTCCCTGCCCCTCCCATGTCCCCAGTCCCCTCCCAAGTCCCAGCTCCTCCCATGTCCCCATTCCCCGCCCGAGTCCCTGCCCCTCCCAAGTCCCAAGTCCCCTGCCCAGTCCCTGCCCCTCCCATGTCCCCAGTCCCCTCCCCAGTCCCTGCCCCTCCCAAGTCCCTGCCCCTCCCATGTCCCCAGTCACCTCCAAAGTCCGTGCCCCTCCCATGTCCCCAGTCCCCTCCCAAGTCCCTGCCCCTCCCAAGTCCCTGCCCCTCCAATGTCCCCAGTCCCCTCCCCAGTTCCTGCCTCTCCCATTTCCCCAGTCCCCTCCCCAGTCCCCTCCCCTCCCAAGTCCCTGCCCCTCCCATGTCCCCAGTCCCCTCCCAAGTCCCTGCCACTCCCAAGTCCCTGCCCCTCCCATGTCCCCAATCCCCTCCCTAGTCCCTGCCCCTCCCATTTCTCCAGTCCCCTCCCAAGTCCCTGCCCCTCCCATTTCCACAGTCCCCTCCCCAGTCCCTGCCCCTCCCATGTCCCCAGTCCCCACCCAAGTCCCTGACCCTCCCTTGTCCCCAGTCCCTTCCCCAGTCCCTGCCCCTCCCATGTCCCCAGTCCCCTCCCAAGTCCCTGCCCCTGGAAGGTCCCAATCCCCTCCCAAGTCCCTGCCCCTCCCATGTCCCCAGTTTCCTTCCCAGTCCCTGCCCCTCCCAAGTCCCTGCCCCTCCCACGTCCCCAATCCCCTCCCTAGTCCCTGCCCCTCCCATTTCCCCAGTCCCCTCCCAAGTCCGTGCCCCTCCCATGTCCCCAGTCCCCTCCCAAGTCCCCAGTCCCCTCCCAAGTCCCTGCCCCTCCCTTGTGCCCAGTCCCCTCCGCAGTCCCTGCCCCTCCCATGTCCCCAGTCCCCACCCAAGTCCCCAGTCCCCTCCCAAGTCCCCAGTCCCCTCCCCAGACCTTGCCCCTCCCATGTCCCCAGTCACCTCCCAAGTCCCTGCCCCTCCCATGTCCCCAGTCCCCTCCCCAGTCCCTGCCCCTCCCATTTCCCCAATCCCCTACCAAGTCCCTGCTCCTCCCATGTCCCCATTCCCCGCCCAAGTCCCTGCCCCTCCCAAGTCCTAAGTCCCCTCCCCAGTCCCTGCCCCTCCCATGTCCCCAGTCCCCTCCCCAGTCCCTGCCCCTCCCAAGTCCCTGCCCCTCCCATGTCCCCAGTCACCTCCAAAGTCCGTGCCCCTCCCATGGCCCCAGTCCCCTCCCAAGTACCTGCCCCTCCCAAGTCCCTGCCCCTCCCATGTCCCCAGTCCCCACCCAAGTCCCTGCCCCTCCCAAGTCCCCAGTCCCCTCCCCAGTCCCTGCCTCTCCTAAGTCCCCAGTCCCCTCCCCAGTCCCTGCCCCTCCCATGTCCCCAGTCCCCTCCTAAGTCCCTGCCCCTCCCAAGTCCCTGCCCCTCCCATGTCCCCAGTCCCCTCCCAAGTCCCTGCCACTCCCATGTCCCAAGTCCCCACCCAAGTCCCTGCCCCTCCCTAGTCCCCTCCCCAGTCCCTGCCCCTCCCCAGTCCCTGCCACTCTCCCATGTCCCTGCCCCTCCCATGTCCCCAGTCCACTCCCCAGTCCCTGCCCCTCCCATGTCTCCAGTCCCCACCCAAGTCCCTGCCCCTCCCAACTCCACAGTCCCCTCCCCAGTCCCTGCCCCTCCCATGTCCCTGACCCTCCCTTGTCCCCAGTCCCGTCCCAGTCCCTGCCACTCCCATGTCCCCAGTCCCCTCCCAAGTCCCTGCCCCTGGAAAGTCCCAATCCCCTCCCAAGTCCCTGCCCCTCCCATGTCCCCAGTTTCCTCCCCAGTCCCTGCCCCTCCCAAGTCCTTGCCCCTCCCACGTCCCCAATCCCCTCCCTAGTCCCTGCCCCTCCCATTTCCCCCAGTCCCCTCCCAAGTCCGTGCTCCTCCCATGTCCCAGTCACCTCACAAGTCCCCAGTCCCCTCCCCAGTCCCTGACCCTCCCATGTCCCCAGTCCCCACCCAAGTCCCTGCCCCTCCATGTCCCCAGTCCCTTCCCCAGTCCCTGCCCCCCCCCAGTCCCTGCCACTGCCATTTCCCCACTCCCCACCCCAGTCCCTGCCCCTGCCAAATCCCTGCCCCTCCCAAGTCCCCAGTCCCCTCCCAAGTCCCTGCCCTCCCATGTCCCCAGTCCCCTCCCAAGTCCCTGCTCCTCCCATGTCCCCATTCCCCGCCCGAGTCCCTGCCCCTCCCAAGTCCCCAGTCCCCTGCCTAGTCCCTGCCCCTCCCATGTCCCCAGTCCCCCTCCCCAGTCCCTGCCCCTCCCAAGTCCCTGCCCCTCCCATGTCCCCAGTCACCTCCAAAGTCCGTGCCCCTCCCATGTCCCCAGTCCCCTCCCAAGTCCCTGCCCCTCCCAAGTCCCTGCCCCTCCAATGTCCCCAGTCCCCTCCCCAGTTCCTGCCTCTCCCATTTCCCCAGTCCCCTCCCCAGTCCCCTCCCCTCCCAAGTCCCTGCCCCTCCCATGTCCCCAGTCCCCTCCCAAGTCCCTGCCACTCCCAAGTCCCTGCCCCTCCCATGTCCCCAATCCCCTCCCTAGTCCCTGCCCCTCCCATTTCTCCAGTCCCCTCCCAAGTCCCTGCCCCTCCCATTTCCACAGTCCCCTCCCCAGTCCCTGCCCCTCCCATGTCCCCAGTCCCCACCCAAGTCCCTGCCCCTCCCAAGTCCCCAGTCCCTCCCAAGTCCCTGAAGCTCCCATGTCCCCAGTCCCCTCCCAGTCCCTGCCCCTCCCATGTCCCTGACCCTCCCTTGTCCCCAGTCCCTTCCCCAGTCCCTGCCCCTCCCATGTCCCCCAGTCCCCTCCCCAGTCCCTGCCCCTGGAAAGTCCCAATCCCCTCCCAAGTCCCTGCCCCTCCCATGTCCCCAGTTTCCTCCCCAGTCCCTGCCCCTCCCAAGTCCCTGCCCCTCCCACGTCCCCAATCCCCTCCCTAGTCCCTGCCCCTCCCATTTCCCCAGTCCCCTCCAAGTCCGTGCCCCTCCCATGTCCCCAGTCCCCTCCCAAGTCCCCAGTCCCCTCCCAAGTCCCTGCCCCTCCCTTGTGCCCAGTCCCCTCCGCAGTCCCTGCCCCTCCCATGTCCCCAGTCCCCACCCAAGTCCCCAGTCCCCTCCCAAGTCCCCAGTCCCCTCCCCAGTCCTTGCCCCTCCCATGTCCCCAGTCACCTCCCAAGTCCCTGCCCCTCCCATGTCCCCAGTCCCCTCCCCAGTCCCCTGCCCCTCCCATTTCCCCAATCCCCTACCAAGTCCCTGCTCCTCCCATGTCCCCATTCCCGCCCAAGTCCCTGCCCCTCCCAAGTCCCAAGTCCCCTCCCCAGTCCCTGCCCCTCCCATGTCCCAGTCCCCTCCCCAGTCCCTGCCCCTCCCAAGTCCCTGCCCCTCCCATGTCCCCAGTCACCTCCAAAGTCCGTGCCCCTCCATGGCCCCAGTCCCCTCCCAAGTACCTGCCCCTCCCAAGTCCCTGCCCCTCCCATGTCCCCAGTCCCCTCCCCAGTCCCTGCCACTCCCAAGTCCCTGCCCCTCCCATGTCCCCAGTCCCCACCCAAGTCCCTGCCCCTCCCAAGTCCCCAGTCCCCTCCCAGTCCCTGCCTCTCCTAAGTCCCCAGTCCCCTCCCCAGTCCCTGCCCCTCCCATGTCCCCAGTCCCCTCCTAAGTCCCTGCCCCTCCAAGTCCCCTGCCCCTTCCATGTCCCCAGTCCCCTCCCAAGTCCCTGCCCCTCCCAAGTCCCCAGTCCCCTCCCAAGTCCCTGCCACTCCCATGTCCCAAGTCCCCACCCAAGTCC
This sequence comes from Neomorphus geoffroyi, assembly GCA_033558235.1. Lineage (NCBI taxonomy): Eukaryota > Metazoa > Chordata > Aves > Cuculiformes > Neomorphidae > Neomorphus > Neomorphus geoffroyi. The sequence goes on from JAUMJM010000312.1 coordinate 35,403, forward strand.
CTGCCCCTCCCTAGTCCCCTCCCCAGTCCCTGCCACTCCCCAGTCCCTGCCCCTCCCATGTCTCCAGTCCCCACCCAAGTCCCTGCCCCTCCCAACTCCACAGTCCCCTCCCAAGTCCCTGCCCCTCCCATGTCCCCAGTCCCCTCCCAAGTCCCTGCCCCTCCCGTGTCCCCAGTCCCCTCCTAAGTCCCTGCCTCTCCCAAGTCCCCAGTCCCCCTCCCAGTCCCTGCCCCCTCCCATGTCCCCAGCCCCTCCTAAGTCCCTGCCCCTCCCAAGTCCCTGCCCCTCCCATGTCCCCAGTCCCCTCCCCAGTTCCTACCACTCCCAACTCCCTGCCCCTCCCATTTCCCCAAACCCCTACCAAGTCCCTGCTCCTCCCATGTCCCCATTCCCGCCCAAGTCCCTGCCCCTCCCAAGTCCCAAATCCCCTCCCCAGTCCCTGCCCCCCCCATGTCCCCAGTCCCCTCCCCAGTCCCTGCCCCTCCCAAGTCCCTGCCCCTCCCATGTCCCATTCCCCGCCCAAGTCCTGCCCCTCCCAAGTCCCAACTCCCCTGCCAGTCCCTGCCCCTCCCATGTCCCCAGTCCCCTCCCCAGTCCCTGCCCCTCCCAAGTCCCTGCCCCTCCATGTCCCCAGTCACCTCCAAAGTCCGTGCCCCTCCCATGTCCCCAGTCCCCTCCCAAGTCCCTGCCCCTCCCAAGTCCCTGCCCCTCCAATGTCCCCAGTCCCCTCCCCAGTTCCTGCCTCTCTCCCATTTCCCCAGTCCCCTCCCCAGTCCCCCTCCCCTCCCAAGTCCCTGCCCCTCTCATGTCCCCAGTCCCCCTCCCAGTCCCTGCCACTCCCAAGTCCCTGCCCCTCCCATGTCCCCAATCCCTCCCTAGTCCCTGCCCCTCCCATTTCCACAGTCCCCTCCAAGTCCCTGCCCCTCCCATTTCTCCAGTCCCCTCCCAAGTCCCTGCCCCTCCCAAGTCCCCAGTCCCCTCCCCAGTCCCTGCCCCTCCCATGTCCCCAGTCCCCACCCAAGTCCCTGCCCCTCCCAAGTCCCCAGTCCCCTCCCAAGTCCCTGAACCTCCCATGTCCCCAGTCCCCTCACCAGTCCCTGCCCCTCCCATGTCCCTGACCCTCCCTTGTCCCCAGTCCCTTCCCCAGTCCCTGCCCCTCCCATGTCCCCAGTCCCCTCCCAAGACCCTGCCCCTGGAAAGTCCCAATCCCCTCCAAAGTCCGTGCCCCTCCCATGGCCCCAGTCCCATCCCAAGTCCCTGCCCCTCCCAAGTCCCTGCCCCTCCCATGTCCCCAGTCCCCTCCCCAGTCCCTGCCCCTCCCCAGTCCCTGCCACTCCCATGTCCCTGCCCCTCCCATGTCTCCAGTCCCCACCCAAGTCCCTGCCCCTGGAAAGTCCCAATCCCCTCCCAAGTCCCTGCCCCTCCCATGTCCCAGTCCCCTCCCAAGTCCCCAATCCCCTCCCATGTCCCAGTCCCCTCCCAAGTCCCTGCCACTCCCATGTCCCCAGTCCCCTCCTAAGTCCCTGCCTCTCCCAAGTCCCCAGTCCCCTCCCAAGTCCCTGCCCCTCCCATGTCCCCAGTCCCCTCCCAGTCCCTGCACCTCCCATTTCCCCAATCCCCTACCAAGTCCCTGCTCCTCCCATGTCCCCATTCCCCGCCCGAGTCCCTGCCCCTCCCAAGTCCCAAGTCCCCTCCCAAGTCCCTGCCCCTCCCAAGTCCCTGCCCCTCCCATGTCCCCAGTCACCCGTGCCCCTCCCATGTCCCCAGTCCCCTCCCAAGTCCCTGCCCCTCCCAAGTCCCTGCCCCTCCAATGTCCCCAGTCCCCTCCCCAGTTCCTGCCTTTCCCATTTCCCCAGTCCCCTCCCCAGTCCCCTCCCCTCCCAAGTCCCTGCCCCTCCCATGTCCCCAGTCCCCTCCCCAGTCCCTGCCACTCCCATTTCCACAGTCCCCTCCCAAGTCCCTGCCCCTCCCATTTCTCCAGTCCCCTCCCAAGTCCCTGCCCCTCCCATTTCCACAGTCCCCTCCCCAGTCCCTGCCCCTCCCATGTCCCCAGTCCCATCCCAAGTCCTTGCCCCTCCCAAGTCCCCAGTCCCCTCCCAAGTCCCTGAAGCTCCCATGTCCCCAGTCCCCTCCCCAGTCCCTGCCCCTCCCATGTCCCTGACCCTCCCTTGTCCCCAGTCCCTTCCCAGTCCCTGCCCCTCCCATGTCCCCAGTCCCCTCCCAAGTCCCTGTCCCTGGAAAGTCCCAATCCCCTCCCAAGTCCCTGCCCCTCCCATGTCCCCAGTTTCCTCCCCAGTCCCTGCCCCTCCCAAGTCCCTGCCCCTCCCACGTCCCCAATCCCCTCCCTAGTCCCTGCCCCTCCCATTTCCCCAGTCCCCTCCCAAGTCCGTGCCCCTCCCATGTCCCCAGTCCCCTCCCAAGTCCCCAGTCCCCTCCAAGTCCCTGCCCCTCCCTTGTGCCCAGTCCCCTCCGCAGTCCCTGCCCCTCCCATGTCCCCAGTCCCCACCCAAGTCCCCAGTCCCCTCCCAAGTCCCCAGTCCCCTCCCCAGACCTTGCCCCTCCCATGTCCCCAGTCACCTCCCAAGTCCCTGCCCCTCCCATGTCCCCAGTCCCCTCCCCAGTCCCTGCCCCTCCCATTTCCCCAATCCCCTACCAAGTCCCTGCTCCTCTCATGTCCCCATTCCCCGCCCAATACCCTGCCCCTCCCAAGTCCCAAGTCCCCTCCCCAGTCCCTGCCCCTCCCATGTCCCCAGTCCCCTCCCCAGTCTCTGCCCCTCCCAAGTCCCTGCCCCTCCCATGTCCCCAGTCACCTCCAAAGTCCGTGCCCCTCCCATGGCCCCAGTCCCCTCCCAAGTACCTGCCCCTCCCAAGTCCCTGCCCCTCCCATGTCCCCAGTCCCCTCCCCAGTCCCTGCCACTCCCAAGTCCCTGCCCCTCCCATGTCCCCAGTCCCCACCCAAGTCCCTGCCCCTCCCAAGTCCCCAGTCCCCTCCCCAGTCCCTGCCTCTCCTAAGTCCCCAGTCCCCTCCCCAGTCCCTGCCCCTCCCATGTCCCCAGTCCCCTCCTAAGTCCCTGCCCCTCCCAAGTCCCTGCCCCTCCCATGTCCCCAGTCCCCTCCCAAGTCCCTGCCCCTCCCAAGTCCCCAGTCCCCTCCCAAGTCCCTGCTCCTCCCATGTCCCAAGTCCCCACCCAAGTCCCTGCCCCTCCCTAGTCCCCTCCCCAGTCCCTGCCCCTCCCCAGTCCCTGCCACTCCCATGTCCCTGCCCCTCCCATGTCCCCAGTCCCCTCCTAAGTCCCTGCCCCTCCCAAGTCCCTGCCCCTCCCATGTCTCCAGTCCACACCCAAGTCCCTGCCCCTCCCAACTCCACAGTCCCCTCCCCAGTCCCTGCCCCTCCCATGTCCCTGACCCTCCCTTGTCCCCAGTCCCGTCCCCAGTCCCTGCCCCTCCCATGTCCCCAGTCCCCTCCCAAGTCCCTGCCCCTGGAAAGTCCCAATCCCCTCCCAAGTCCTTGCCCCTCCCACGTCCCCAATCCCCTCCCTAGTCCCTGCCCCTCCCATTTCCCCAGTCCCCTCCCAAGTCCGTGCCCCTCCCATGTCCCCAGTCACCTCACAAGTCCCCAGTCCCCTCCCCAGTCCCTGACCCTCCCATGTCCCCAGTCCCCACCCAAGTCCCTGCCCCTCCCATGTCCCCAGTCCCTTCCCCAGTCCCTGCCCCTCCCCAGTCCCTGCCACTCCCATTTCCCCACTCCCCACCCCAGTCCCTGCCCCTGCCAAATCCCTGCCCCTCCCAAGTCCCCAGTCCCCTCCCCAGTCCTTGCCCCTCACATGTCTCACGTCACCTCCCAAGTCCCTGCCCCTCCCATGTCCCCAGTCCCCTCCCAAGTCCCTGCTCCTCCCATGTCCCCATTCCCCGCCCGAGTCCCTGCCCCTCCCAAGTCCCAAGTCCCCTGCCCAGTCCCTGCCCCTCCCATGTCCCCAGTCCCCTCCCCAGTCCCTGCCCCTCCAAGTCCCTGCCCCTCCCATGTCCCCAGTCACCTCCAAAGTCCGTGCCCCTCCCATGTCCCCAGTCCCCTCCCAAGTCCCTGCCCCTCCCAAGTCCCTGCCCCTCCAATGTCCCCAGTCCCCTCCCCAGTTCCTGCCTCTCCCATTCCCCAGTCCCCTCCCAAGTCCCTGCCACTCCCAAGTCCCTGCCCCTCCCATGTCCCCAATCCCCTCCCTAGTCCCTGCCCCTCCCATTTCTCCAGTCCCCTCCCAAGTCCCTGCCCCTCCCATTTCCACAGTCCCCTCCCCAGTCCCTGCCCCTCCCATGTCCCCAGTCCCCACCCAAGTCCCTGCCCCTCCCAAGTCCCCAGTCCCCTCCCAAGTCCCTGAAACTCCCATGTCCCCAGTCCCCTCCCCAGTCCCTGCCCCTCCCATGTCCCTGACCCTCCCTTGTCCCCAGTCCCGTCCCCAGTCCCTGCCCCTCCCATGTCCCCAGTCCCCTCCCAAGTCCCTGCCCCTGGAAAGTCCCAATCCCCTCCCAAGTCCCTGCCCCTCCCATGTCCCCAGTTTCCTCCCCAGTCCCTGCCCCTCCCAAGTCCTTGCCCCTCCCACGTCCCCAATCCCCTCCCTAGTCCCTGCCCCTCCCATTTCCCCAGTCCCCTCCCAAGTCGGTGCCCCTCCCATGTCCCCAGTCACCTCACAAGTCCCCAGTCCCCTCCCCAGTCCCTGCCACTCCCATTTCCCCACTCCCCACCCCAGTCCCTGCCCCTGCCAAATCCCTGCCCCTCCCAAGTCCCCAGTCCCCTCCCCAGTCCTTGCCCCTCACATGTCTCACGTCACCTCCCAAGTCCCTGCCCCTCCCATGTCCCCAGTCCCCTCCCAAGTCCCTGCTCCTCCCATGTCCCCATTCCCCGCCCGAGTCCCTGCCCCTCCCAAGTCCCAAGTCCCCTGCCCAGTCCCTGCCCCTCCCATGTCCCCAGTCCCCTCCCCAGTTCCTGCCTCTCCCATTTCCCCCAGTCCCCTCCCCAGTCCCCTCCCCTCCCAAGTCCCTGCCCCTCCCATGTCCCCAGTCCCCTCCCAAGTCCCTGCCACTCCCAAGTCCCTGCCCCTCCCATGTCCCCAATCCCCTCCCTAGTCCCTGCCCCTCCCATTTCTCCAGTCCCCTCCCAAGTCCCTGCCCCTCCCATTTCCACAGTCCCCTCCCCAGTCCCTGCCCCTCCCATGTCCCCAGTCCCCACCCAAGTCCCTGCCCCTCCCAAGTCCCCAGTCCCCTCCCAAGTCCCTGAAGCTCCCATGTCCCCAGTCCCCTCCCCAGTCCCTGCCCCTCCCATGTCCCTGACCCTCCCTTGTCCCCAGTCCCTTCCCCAGTCCCTGCCCCTCCCATGTCCCCAGTCCCCTCCCAAGTCCCTGCCCCTGGAAAGTCCCAATCCCCTCCCAAGTCCCTGCCCCTCCCATGTCCCCAGTTTCCTCCCCAGTCCCTGCCCCTCCCAAGTCCCTGCCCCTCCCACGTCCCCAATCCCCTCCCTAGTCCCTGCCCCTCCCATTTCCCCAGTCCCCTCCAAGTCCGTGCCCCTCCCATGTCCCCAGTCCCCTCCCAAGTCCCCAGTCCCCTCCCCAAGTCCCTGCCCCCTCCCTTGTGCCCAGTCCCCTCCGTAGTCCCTGCCCCTCCCATGTCCCCAGTCCCCACCCAAGTCCCCAGTCCCCTCCCAAGTCCCCAGTCCCCTCCCCAGTCCTTGCCCCTCCCATGTCCCCAGTCACCTCCCAAGTCCCTGCCCCTCCCATGTCCCCAGTCCCCTCCCCAGTCCCTGCCCCTCCCATTTCCCCAATCCCCTACCAAGTCCCTGCTCCTCCCATGTCCCCATTCCCCGCCCAAGTCCTGCCCCTCCCAAGTCCCAAGTCCCCTCCCCAGTCCCTGCCCCTCCCATGTCCCCAGTCCCCTCCCCAGTCCCTGCCCCTCCCAAGTCCCTGCCCCTCCCATGTCCCCAGTCACCTCCAAAGTCCGTGCCCCTCCCATGGCCCCAGTCCCCTCCCAAGTACCTGCCCCTCCCAAGTCCTTGCCCCTCCCAAGTCCCCAGTCCCCTCCCAAGTCCCTGAAGCTCCCATGTCCCCAGTCCCCTCCCCAGTCCCTGCCCCTCCCATGTCCCTGACCCTCCCTTGTCCCCAGTCCCTTCCCCAGTCCCTGCCCCTCCCATGTCCCCAGTCCCCTCCCAAGTCCCTGCCCCTGGAAAGTCCCAATCCCCTCCCAAGTCCCTGCCCCTCCCATGTCCCCAGTTTCCTCCCCAGTCCCTGCCCCTCCCAAGTCCCTGCCCCTCCCACGTCCCCAATCCCCTCCCTAGTCCCTGCCCCTCCCATTTCCCCAGTCCCCTCCCAAGTCCGTGCCCCTCCCATGTCCCCAGTCCCCTCCCAAGTCCCCAGTCCCCTCCCAAGTCCCTGCCCCTCCCTTGTGCCCAGTCCCCTCCGCAGTCCCTGCCCCTCCCATGTCCCCAGTCCCCACCCAAGTCCCCAGTCCCCTCCCAAGTCCCCAGTCCCCTCCCCAGACCTTGCCCCTCCCATGTCCCCAGTCACCTCCCAAGTCCCTGCCCCTCCCAAGTCCCAAGTCCCCTCCCCAGTCCCTGCCCCTCCCATGTCCCCAGTCCCCTCCCCAGTCTCTGCCCCTCCCAAGTCCCTGCCCCTCCCATGTCCCCAGTCACCTCCAAAGTCCGTGCCCCTCCCATGGCCCCAGTCCCCTCCCAAGTACCTGCCCCTCCCAAGTCCCTGCCCCTCCCATGTCCCCAGTCCCCTCCCCAGTCCCTGCCACTCCCAAGTCCCTGCCCCTCCCATGTCCCCAGTCCCCACCCAAGTCCCTGCCCCTCCCAAGTCCCCAGTCCCCTCCCCAGTCCCTGCCTCTCCTAAGTCCCCAGTCCCCTCCCCAGTCCCTGCCCCTCCCATGTCCCCAGTCCCCTCCTAAGTCCCTGCCCCTCCCAAGTCCCTGCCCCTCCCATGTCCCCAGTCCCCTCCCAAGTCCCTGCCCCTCCCAAGTCCCCAGTCCCCTCCCAAGTCCCTGCTCCTCCCATGTCCCAAGTCCCCACCCAAGTCCCTGCCCCTCCCTAGTCCCCTCCCAGTCCCTGCCCCTCCCCAGTCCCTGCCACTCCCATGTCCCTGCCCCTCCATGTCCCCAGTCCCCTCCTAAGTCCCTGCCCCTCCCAAGTCCCTGCCCCTCCCATGTCTCCAGTCCCCACCCAAGTCCCTGCCCCTCCCAACTCCACAGTCCCCTCCCCAGTCCCTGCCCCTCCCATGTCCCTGACCCTCCCTTGTCCCCAGTCCCGTCCCCAGTCCCTGCCCCTCCCATGTCCCCAGTCCCCTCCCAAGTCCCTGCCCCTGGAAAGTCCCAATCCCCTCCCAAGTCCCTGCCCCTCCATGTCCCCAGTTTCCTCCCCAGTCCCTGCCCCTCCCAAGTCCTTGCCCCTCCCACGTCCCCAATCCCCTCCCTAGTCCCTGCCCCTCCCATTTCCCCAGTCCCCTCCCAAGTCCGTGCCCCTCCCATGTCCCCAGTCACCTCACAAGTCCCCAGTCCCCTCCCCAGTCCCTGACCCTCCCATGTCCCCAGTCCCCACCCAAGTCCCTGCCCCTCCCATGTCCCCAGTCCCTTCCCCAGTCCCTGCCCCTCCCCAGTCCCTGCCACTCCCATTTCCCCACTCCCCACCCCAGTCCCTGCCCCTGCCAAATCCCTGCCCCTCCCAAGTCCCCAGTCCCCTCCCCAGTCCTTGCCCCTCACATGTCTCACGTCACCTCCCAAGTCCCTGCCCCTCCCATGTCCCCAGTCCCCTCCCAAGTCCCTGCTCCTCCCATGTCCCCATTCCCCGCCCGAGTCCCTGCCCCTCCCAAGTCCCAAGTCCCCTGCCCAGTCCCTGCCCCTCCCATGTCCCCAGTCCCCTCCCCAGTCCCTGCCCCTCCCAAGTCCCTGCCCCTCCCATGTCCCCAGTCACCTCCAAAGTCCGTGCCCCTCCCATGTCCCCAGTCCCCTCCCAAGTCCTGCCCCTCCCAAGTCCCTGCCCCTCCAATGTCCCCAGTCCCCTCCCCAGTTCCTGCCTCTCCCATTTCCCAGTCCCCTCCCCAGTCCCCTCCCCTCCCAAGTCCCTGCCCCTCCCATGTCCCCAGTCCCCTCCCAAGTCCCTGCCACTCCCAAGTCCCTGCCCCTCCCATGTCCCCAATCCCCTCCCTAGTCCCTGCCCCTCCCATTTCTCCAGTCCCCTCCCAAGTCCCTGCCCCTCCCATTTCCACAGTCCCCTCCCCAGTCCCTGCCCCTCCCATGTCCCCAGTCCCCACCCAAGTCCTGCCCCTCCCAAGTCCCCAGTCCCCTCCCAAGTCCCTGAAACTCCCATGTCCCCAGTCCCCTCCCCAGTCCCTGCCCCTCCCATGTCCCTGACCCTCCCTTGTCCCCAGTCCCGTCCCCAGTCCCTGCCCCTCCCATGTCCCCAGTCCCCTCCCAAGTCCCTGCCCCTGGAAAGTCCCAATCCCCTCCCAAGTCCCTGCCCCTCCCATGTCCCCAGTTTCCTCCCCAGTCCCTGCCCCTCCCAAGTCCTTGCCCCTCCCACGTCCCCAATCCCCTCCCTAGTCCCTGCCCCTCCCATTTCCCCAGTCCCCTCCCAAGTCCGTGCCCCTCCCATGTCCCCAGTCACCTCACAAGTCCCCAGTCCCCTCCCCAGTCCCTGCCACTCCCATTTCCCACTCCCCACCCCAGTCCCTGCCCCTGCCAAATCCCTGCCCCTCCCAAGTCCCCAGTCCCCTCCCCAGTCCTTGCCCCTCACATGTCTCACGTCACCTCCCAAGTCCCTGCCCCTCCCATGTCCCCAGTCCCCTCCCAAGTCCCTGCTCCTCCCATGTCCCCATTCCCCGCCCGAGTCCCTGCCCCTCCCAAGTCCCAAGTCCCCTGCCCAGTCCCTGCCCCTCCCATGTCCCCAGTCCCCTCCCCAGTTCCTGCCTCTCCCATTTCCCCAGTCCCCTCCCCAGTCCCCTCCCCTCCCAAGTCCCTGCCCCTCCCATGTCCCCAGTCCCCTCCCAAGTCCCTGCCACTCCCAAGTCCCTGCCCCTCCCATGTCCCCAATCCCCTCCCTAGTCCCTGCCCCTCCCATTTCTCCAGTCCCCTCCCAAGTCCCTGCCCCTCCCATTTCCACAGTCCCCTCCCCAGTCCCTGCCCCTCCCATTTCCACAGTCCCCTCCCCAGTCCCTGCCCCTCCCATGTCCCCAGTCCCCACCCAAGTCCCTGCCCCTCCCAAGTCCCCAGTCCCCTCCCAAGTCCCTGAAGCTCCCATGTCCCCAGTCCCCTCCCCAGTCCCTGCCCCTCCCATGTCCCTGACCCTCCCTTGTCCCCAGTCCCTTCCCAGTCCCTGCCCCTCCCATGTCCCCAGTCCCCTCCCAAGTCCCTGCCCCTGGAAAGTCCCAATCCCCTCCCAAGTCCCTGCCCCTCCCATGTCCCCAGTTTCCTCCCCAGTCCCTGCCCCTCCCAAGTCCCTGCCCCTCCCACGTCCCCAATCCCCTCCCTAGTCCCTGCCCCTCCCATTTCCCCAGTCCCCTCCCAAGTCCGTGCCCCTCCATGTCCCCAGTCCCCTCCCAAGTCCCCAGTCCCCTCCCAAGTCCCTGCCCCTCCCTTGTGCCCAGTCCCCTCCGTAGTCCCTGCCCCTCCCATGTCCCCAGTCCCCACCCAAGTCCCCAGTCCCCTCCCAAGTCCCCAGTCCCCTCCCCAGTCCTTGCCCCTCCCATGTCCCCAGTCACCTCCCAAGTCCCTGCCCCTCCCATGTCCCCAGTCCCCTCCCCAGTCCCTGCCCCTCCCATTTCCCCAATCCCCTACCAAGTCCCTGCTCCTCCCATGTCCCCATTCCCCGCCCAAGTCCCTGCCCCTCCCAAGTCCCAAGTCCCCTCCCCAGTCCCTGCCCCTCCCATGTCCCCAGTCCCCTCCCCAGTCCCTGCCCCTCCCAAGTCCCCCTGCCCCTTCCACCTTCCCATGTCCCCAGTCACCTCCCAAGTCCCTGCCCTCCCATGTCCCCAGTCCCCTCCCCAGTCCCTGCCCCTCCCATTTCCCCAATCCCCTACCAAGTCCCTGCTCCTCCCATGTCCCCATTCCCCGCCCAAGTCCCTGCCCCTCCCAAGTCCCAAGTCCCCTCCCCAGTCCCTGCCCCTCCCATGTCCCCAGTCCCCTCCCCAGTCCCTGCCCCTCCCAAGTCCCTGCCCCTCCCATGTCCCCAGTCACCTCCAAAGTCCGTGCCCCTCCCATGGCCCCAGTCCCCTCCCAAGTACCTGCCCCTCCCAAGTCCCTGCCCCTCCCATGTCCCCAGTCCCCACCCAAGTCCCTGCCCCTCCCAAGTCCCCAGTCCCCTCCCCAGTCCCTGCCTCTCCTAAGTCCCCAGTCCCCTCCCCAGTCCCTGCCCCTCCCATGTCCCCAGTCCCCTCCTAAGTCCCTGCCCCTCCAAGTCCCTGCCCCTCCCATGTCCCCAGTCCCCTCCCAAGTCCCTGCCCCTCCCAAGTCCCCAGTCCCCTCCCAAGTCCCTGCCACTCCCATGTCCCAAGTCCCCACCCAAGTCCCTGCCCCTCCCTAGTCCCCTCCCCAGTCCCTGCCCCTCCCCAGTCCCTGCCACTCCCATGTCCCTGCCCCTCCCATGTCCCCAGTCCACTCCCCAGTCCCTGCCCCTCCCATGTCTCCAGTCCCCACCCAAGTCCCTGCCCCCTCCCAACTCCACAGTCCCCTCCCCAGTCCCTGCCCCTCCCATGTCCCTGACCCTCCCTTGTCCCCAGTCCCGTCCCCAGTCCCTGCCCCTCCCATGTCCCCAGTCCCCTCCCAAGTCCCTGCCCCTCCCATGTCCCCAGTTTCCTCCCCAGTCCCTGCCCCTCCCAAGTCCTTGCCCCTCCCACGTCCCCAATCCCCTCCCTAGTCCCTGCCCCTCCCATTTCCCCAGTCCCCCTCCCAAGTCCGTGCCCCTCCCATGTCCCCAGTCACCTCACAAGTCCCCAGTCCCCTCCCCAGTCCCTGACCCTCCCATGTCCCCAGTCCCCACCCAAGTCCCTGCCCCTCCCATGTCCCCAGTCCCTTCCCCAGTCCCTGCCCCTCCCAGTCCCTGCCACTCCCATTTCCCCACTCCCCACCCCAGTCCCTGCCCCTGCCAAATCCCTGCCCCTCCCAAGTCCCCAGTCCCCTCCCCAGTCCTTGCCCCTCACATGTCTCACGTCACCTCCCAAGTCCCTGCCCCTCCCCTGTCCCCAGTCCCCTCCCAAGTCCCTGCTCCTCCCATGTCCCCATTCCCCGCCCGAGTCCCTGCCCCTCCCAAGTCCCAAGTCCCCTGCCCAGTCCCTGCCCCTCCCAAGTCCCTGCCCCTCCCATGTCCCCAGTCACCTCCAAAGTCCGTGCCCCTCCCATGTCCCCAGTCCCCTCCCAAGTCCCTGCCCCTCCCAAGTCCCTGCCCTCCAATGTCCCCAGTCCCCTCCCCAGTTCCTGCCTCTCCCATTTCCCCAGTCCCCTCCCCAGTCCCCTCCCCTCCCAAGTCCCTGCCCCTCCCATGTCCCCAGTCCCCTCCCAAGTCCCTGCCACTCCCAAGTCCCTGCCCCTCCCATGTCCCCAATCCCCTCCCTAGTCCCTGCCCCTCCCATTTCTCCAGTCCCCTCCCAAGTCCCTGCCCCTCCCATTTCCACAGTCCCCTCCCCAGTCCCTGCCCCTCCCATGTCCCCAGTCCCCACCCAAGTCCCTGCCCCTCCCAAGTCCCCAGTCCCCTCCCAAGTCCCTGAAGCTCCCATGTCCCCAGTCCCCTCCCAAGTCCCTGCCCCTCCCATGTCCCCAGTTTCCTCCCCAGTCCCTGCCCCTCCCAAGTCCCTGCCCCTCCCACGTCCCCAATCCCCTCCCTAGTCCCTGCCCCTCCCATTTCCCCAGTCCCCTCCCAAGTCCGTGCCCCTCCCATGTCCCCAGTCCCCTCCCAAGTCCCCAGTCCCCTCCCCAGTCCCTGCCTCTCCCATTTCCCCAGTCCCCTCCCCAGTCCCCTCCCCTCCCAAGTCCCTGCCCCTCCCATGTCCCCAGTCCCCTCCCCAGTCCCTGCCACTCCCATGTCCCTGCCCCTCCCATGTCCCCAGTCCACTCCCCAGTCCCTGCCCCTCCCATGTCCCCAGTCCCCTCCCCAGTCCCTGCCACTCCCAAGTCCCTGCCCCTCCCATGTCCCCAGTCCCCTCCCAAGTCCCCAATCCCCTCCCATGTCCCCAGTCATCTCCTAAGTCCCTGCCTCTCCCAAGTCCCCAGTCCCCTTCCAAGTCCCTGCCCCTCCCATGTCCCCAGTCCCCTCCCCAGTCCCTGCCCCTCCCATTTCCCCAATCCCCTACCAAGTCCCTGATCCTCCCATGTCCCCATTCCCCGCCCGAGTCCCTGCCCCTCCCAAGTCCCAAGTCCCCTGCCCAGTCCCTGCCCCTCCATGTCCCCAGTCCCCTCCCCAGTCCCTGCCCCTCCCAAGTCCCTGCCCCTCCCATGTCCCCAGTCACCTCCAAAGTCCGTGCCCCTCCCATGTCCCCAGTCCCCTCCCAAGTCCCTGACCCTCCCAAGTCCCTGCCCCTCCAATGTCCCCAGTCCCCTCTCCAGTCCCTGCCACTCCCAAGTCCCTGCCCCTCCCATGTCCCCAATCCCCTCCCTAGTCCCTGCCCCTCCCATTTCCACAGTCCCCTCCCAAGTCCCTGCCCCTCCCATTTCTCCAGTCCCCTCCCAAGTCCCTGCCCCTCCCATTTCCACAGTCCCCTCCCCAGTCCCTGCCCCTCCCATGTCCCCAGTCCCCACCCAAGTCCCTGCCCCTCCCAAGACCCCAGTCCCCTCCCAAGTCCCTGAAGCTCCCATGTCCCAGTTCCCTCCCCAGTCCCTGCCCCTCCCATGTCCCTGACCCTCCCTTGTCCCCAGTCCCTTCCCCAGTCCCTGCCCCTCCCATGACCCCAGTCCCCTCCCAAGTCCCTGCCCCTGGAAAGTCCCAATCCCCTCCCAAGTCCCTGCCCCTCCCATGTCCTCAGTTTCCTCCCCAGTCCCTGCCCCTCCCACGTCCCCAATCCCCTCCCTAGTCCCTGCCCCTCCCAAGTCCCCAGTCCCCTACCAAGTCCCTACCCCTCCCATGTCCCCAGTCCCCACCCAAGTCCCCAGTCCCCTCCCAAGTCCCCAGTCCCCTCCCCAGTCCTTGCCCCTCCATGTCCCTAGTCACCTCCCAAGTCCCTGCCCCTCCCATGTCCCCAGTCCCCTCCTTAGTCCCTGGCCCTCCCATTTCCCCAATCCCCTACCAAGTCCCTGCCCCTCCCAAGTCCCAAGTCCCCTCCCAGTCCCTGCCCCTCCCATGTCCCCAGTCCCCTCCCCAGTCCCTGCCCCTCCCAAGACCCTGTCCCTCCCATGTCCCCAGTCACCTCCAAAGTCCGTGCCCCTCCCATGGCCCCAGTCCCCTCCCAAGTCCCTGCCCCTCCCAAGTCCCTGCCCCTCCCATGTCCCCAGTCCCCGTCCAAGTCCCTGCCCCTCCCAAGTCCCCAGTCCCCTCCCAAGTCCCTGAACCTCCCATGTCCCCAGTCCCCTCCCCAGTCCCTACCCCTCCCATGTCCCTGACCCTCCCTTGTCCCCAGTCCCTTCCCCAGTCCCTGCCCCTCCCATGTCCCCAGTCCCCTCCCAAGTCCCTGCCCCTGGAAAGTCCCAATCCCCTCCCAAGTCCCTGCCCCTCCCATGTCCCTGCTCCTCCCATGTCCCCATTCCCCGCCCGAGTCCCTGCCCCTCCCAATTCCCAAGTCCCCTGCCCAGTCCCTGCCCCTCCCATGTCCCCAGTCCCCTCCCCAGTCCCTGCCCCTCCCAAGTCCCTGCCCCTCCCATGTCCCCAGTCCCCTCCCAAGTCCCTGCCCCTCCCAAGTCCCTGCCCCTCCAATGTCCCCAGGCCCCTCCCCAGTTCCTGCCCCTCCCATGTCCCCAGTCCCCTCCCCAGTCCCTGCCACTCCCAAGTTCCTGCCCCTCCCATGTCCCCAATCCCCTCCCTAGTCCCTGCCCCTCCCATTTCCACAGTCCCCTCCCAAGTCCCTGCCCCTCCCATTTCTCCAGTCCCCTCCCAGGTCCCTGCCCCTCCCATTTCCACAGTCCCCTCCCCAGTCCCTGCCCCTCCCATGTCCCCAGTCCCCACCCAAGTCCCTGCCCCTCCCATGTCCCTGACCCTCCCTTGTCTCCAGTCTCTTCCCCAGTCCCTGCCCCTCCCATGTCCCCAGTCCCCTCCCAAGTCCCTGCCCCTGGAAAGTCCCAATCCCCTCCCAAGTCCCTGCCCCTCCCATGTCCCCAGTTTCCTCCCCAGTCCCTGCCCCTCCCAAGTCCCTGCCCCTCCCACGTCCCCAATCCCCTCCCTAGTCCCTGCCCCTCCCATTTCCCCAGTCCCCTCCCAAGTCCGTGCCCCTCCCATGTCCCCAGTCCCCTCCCAAGTCCCCAGTCCCCTCCCAAGTCCCTGCCCCTCCCTTGTGCCCAGTCCCCTCCCCAGTCCCTGCCCCTCCCATGTCCCCAGTCCCCACCCAAGTCCCCAGTCCCCCTCCCAAGTCCCCAGTCCCCTCCCCAGTCCTTGCCCATCCCATGTCCCCAGTTACCTCCCAAGTCCCTGCCCCTACCATGTCCCCAGTCCCCTCCCCAGTCCCTGCCCCTCCCCAGTTCCTGCCTCTCCCATTTCCCCAGTCCCCTCCCCAGTCCCCTCCCCTCCCAAGTCCCTGCCCCTCCCATGTCCCCAGTCACCTCCCAAGTCCCTCCTCCTCCCATGTCCCCATTCCCCGACCAAGTCCCTGCCCCTCCCAAGTCTCAAGTCCCCTCCCCAGTCCCTGCCCCTCCCATGTCCCCAGTCCCCTCCCCAGTCCCTGCCCCTCCCAAGTCCCTGCCCCTCCCATGTCCCCAGTCACGTCCAAAGTCCGTGCCCCTCCCATGTCCCCAGTCCCCTCCCAAGTCCCTGACCCTCCCAAGTCCCTGCCCCTCCCATGTCCCCAGTCCCCTCCCCAGTCCCTGCCACTCCCAAGTCCCTGCCCCTCCAATGTCCCCAGTCCCCTCCCCAGTCCCTGCCTCTCCCATTTCCCCAGTCCCCTCCCCAGTCCCCTCCCCTCCCAAGTCCCTGCCCCTCCCATGTCCCCAGTCCCCTCCCCAGTCCCTGCCACTCCCATGTCCCTGCCCCTCCCATGTCCCCAGTCCCCTCCCCAGTCCCTGCCACTCCCAAGTCCCTGCCCCTCCCATGTCCCCAGTCCCCTCCCAAGTCCCCAATCCCCTCCCATGTCCCCAGTCCCCTCCCACGTCCCTGCCCCTCCCATTGTCCCCAGTCATCTCCTAAGTCCCTGCCTCTCCCACGTCCCCAGTCCCCTCCCAAGTCCCTGCCCCTCCCATGTCCCCAGTCCCCTCCCCAGTCCCTGCCCCTCCCATTTCCCCAATCCCCTACCAAGTCCCTGATCCTCCCATGTCCCCATTCCCCGCCCGAGTCCCTGCCCCTCCCAAGTCCCAAGTCCCCTGCCCAGTCCCTGCCCCTTCCATGTCCCCAGTCCCCTCCCCAGTCCCTGCCCCTCCCAAGTCCCTGCCCCTCCCATGTCCCCAGTCACCTCCAAAGTCCGTGCCCCTCCCATGTCCCCAGTCCCCTCCCAAGTCCCTGCCCCTCCCAAGTCCCTGCCACTCCAATGTCCCAAGTCCCCTCCCCAGTCCCTGCCCCTCCCATGTCCCTGACCATCCCTTGTCCCCAGTCCCTTCCCCAGTCCCTGCCCCTCCCATGTCCCCAGTCCCCCTCCCAAGTCCCTGCCCCTGGAAAGTCCCAATCCCCTCCCAAGTCCCTGCCCCTCCCATGTCCCCAGTTTCCTCCCCAGTCCGTGCCACTCCCAAGTCCCTGCCCCTCCCATGTCCCCAGTCCCCACCCAAGTCCCCAGTCCCCTCCCCAGTCCTTGCCCCTCCCATGTCCCCAGTCACCTCCCAAGTCCCTGCCCCTCTCATGTCCCCAGTCCCCTTCCCAATCCTTGCCCCTCCCATGTCCCCAGTCCCCTCACAAGTCCCCAGTCCCCTCCCCAGTCCCTGACCCTCCCATGTCCCCAGTCCCCACCCAAGTCCCTGCCCCTCCATAGTCCCCAGTCCCCTCCCCATTCCTTGCCCCTCCCATGTCCCCAGTCACCTCCCAAGTCCCTGCCCCTCTCATGTCCCCAGTCCCCTTCCCAATCCTTGCCCCTCCCATGTCCCCAGTCCCCTCACAAGTCCCCAGTCCCCTCCCCAGTCCCTGACCCTCCCATGTCCCCAGTCCCCACCCAAGTCCCTGCCCCTCCATAGTCCCCAGTCCCCTCCCCAGTCTCTGACCCCTCCCTTGTCCCCAGTCCCCTCCCCAGTCCCTGCCCCTCCCCAGTCCCTGCCCCTCCCATTTCCCCACTCCCCACCCCAGTCCCTGCCCCTGCCAAATCCTGCCCCTCCCAAGTCCCCAGTCCCCTCCCCAGTCCTTGCCCCTCTCATGTCTCCCGTCACCTCCCAAGTCCCTGCCCCTCCCATGTCCCCAGTCCCCTCCAAGTCCTGCCCCTCCCATGTC